>CAUYRH010050030.1:0-100072 GCA_963574655.1 Perodicticus potto
ACCAATATGTGATTTTCTAACAGATTATGTAGAAAAAGGGAGGGCAGGATCCCAGATGGATCTCCCCATTTGGGGGAAACATAGCCTCTTTTCAATAGTATCTTCACAATATCCACTACAGTTAATTAACATAAGTTTGAAAAAAGGGTCCTATAAGTAGACACAGCCCACATACCAACGTGCCACGTAGACATATGCTGTTTCCTTCATTTGGGGTCTGTCCCATTGGAATTAACTTCCTTCCCTTGGAGGTCTTGATCACTGCCAAGGGAGCCAATTGTTGTGGGAGGGTATAAATCTTGAGCTAGGAGGATTCCAGAGTCCCACAAAAATTCTCGGGACTTGAGCTTCACCATCACATCACGATCAATACTAGTTTTTCCATGTTACTAGAAGTTCCACGGAAACAACTTGGAAAATGTTTTACATTGTACCTTACATTCTACCTAAATTCAAAATGCTTATTAGAGGTTCTAAAAAAGATCAAATAACTTTTTTTCCTCAGGTGAGCATCAGTGGTACTAACTCCTCATGAGATATAATTCGAGAACTGGATCTCCCTGGTTGTGTTTTCAACTGACGGGATAGTATCTCAGTTGTTGTTCTGAGAGCTGCAGCCCCTTCAAGGAGGTCAGTTTAGGCCTGTCCCTGACCCCTCCTATACCTGTCACTGGGAGTGTCCTGAGCATTTGCTCCAGATGAAAGCACGGCCTCCAGAAATGTGGGCCCCACGGCCTCTGAGCATGGTCTCAGGTCTCTTCACCCCTGCAGTTTTCAATATTGATGGGGCACTCAGGACACACGGACTCAAGAACTCAGGGAACTTTTTTAAGAACCAGGAAATCCAGAATTACAGAGGTGTGTTTCATATCTTTTCTTTATATCACGATAGCATATTGGCCCATATATTTTACAGATTGCCATTTTCACTTTAGTTGGAAGCTATTCATAACAGAAGCTTTAATAAATGGAAGAAAGGATAAGAAAACACTAATGTGATCTCTAAAAGGTGAAATTCAGGGGAAATTTAAATGGCCCTATTTTCAACCTTCCTCATGCCGCAATGTCTTTTCATTGTTAAAAAGGGGTCGTGACCACAGGTTGAGAACCGTTGGTGTAGAGGATGCAGAGTCCTCAGCTACCTGCTCTCATTGCCGCCTCGTGAAGAGGTGGTGTGTGCTGGGGAAACATTTGACTTAGGTTGGAGAACACAGTTTAGTGGGTGGGAGGGGTGAGTCTTCAGGGGGGGGGTCCAAGCCTGATACGGTTACGAGGTGACAGACGATGCACAAGACCAAGAGATGAGTCCTGGAGTGGACAACTCTTCAGTGGTGCCAATGGGAAGCCAAGGAAGTCCTGCATTTCCTGGGCACACAGTTAAGAGGCCGGGGCCTGCCCAGGTGCCCAGGGAGACACTCCAGGACAACAGGCGGGGAAGAGACTCAGGGTCATCATTTCCCTCCCCAGGACAGACTGCCAATGTCTAGTGGCACAATGAGCTCAACAAAAATTTCAGTAGTTTGTGGTGGGAAATCTCAGGGGAAAGGTCCGAGAATGACATGGCTGCAATTTCATGGTCAGAAGTTGGTAGCTTATGGTGGGTGGAAGTACAGCATTGTGTGACAATAGTCTTCAAAAGTTCCTTTAACAAACATAGTCTTTGATACAGTCATTTCACTCTAAAATATAAGGACCTTTATATAGGTCCTTAATCAATGTTTTAAAATAAAGTTTTAAGATAAAATAAGTTTAAGTTTTAAGATAAAGATATGGTTTAAGATAGATATGTAAGATATTCAGATTCACCACTAACTTCTGCATTATGTAATAAGTAATGATTTTTGAATGATTTAAACTCCCCAGAGCAGACAGTAAATTCAACATCTCAGTCAGGCCCAGTCTTCCCTTTCAGCATTGCAGACAAATTCTTTTTTTAGGCTGTGATCATCGTGGTGCTGAGGGAGATACATTTCTGTGTCTGATCTCCAATCCAGGTCATTGGAAGTTTCTCCATATTGGATACTGGCCCTTCTTGGATTTCTGTTAGTATTGCTTCCTTCGATGAATCAGGTCCTTTAACAGCTTTCTCATCTTGCTCTTCTGCAAGACTGTAGCTATGGTAAAATGGGACATGCCTTGTGAGCAAGCAATGGCCACCATTGATTTCCCACCTTCATAGTCCTTGACTGGTTTTCAAATAGTTCCCAGCTCAGTCATGGGAAGTGGCTTCTTACTGGGAACATTAACCATAGATTTTTTAGACTTGGGGGCCTCAATGAACAGAACAATGAGATTAAATCAAAGACAGATGAAAATGATACAGTCAAGAGACGCTATAAACACAAGATGCACAAGGAGGGCCCAGGGTCATAAGACATGTTGTTCTACAATAAATGATTTTTAGTGAGTAGCGATGCAGACTCTCAAAGGCTAGTAGAGCACGTGCATCAACCAGTGACGTCATTGCTTGCTACCATTACCAAGTGTTACGTGCGCACACAGACGTACGTGCTATGCTTCTATGTGACTGGAGGCACAGTAGGTTTTGTCACTGCAGCAATGCCACAAACACGCAAGTAATGTGTTGTACACTGAAGTTATGACAGGTGTGACCTCACTAGGTGATAGGAATTGTTCAGCTCCATTATAATCTTATGAGAACATCATTGTTCAAGCCATTTGCCTTTGATCAAAATGTCATTATGCAGCCCATGACTTTTCCAGAAAATACAAACCCAGAAAAAGGCTAACAGATTTAAACACTAGAGCTGTTGTCAGTTAAAGTTACCCTTAAGTAGTGGATTTCAGGGAATTTTTAATATATCATTCTTGTTCATTATGTTAAACTTAATATCCCTCCTTTATTTGAGTTGTCTCATTTTTTTCCTGCAGTTAATATAAGCTAGTTATGTTTTTAAAAGGTAGGCTTTTAAAAATAGCTGACATCATGACATTCTTATGAGTATAGCTCAAATGATGTGGAGGTGCTATCAAGTGCTGGTAAGCATGCAGAGGGAGAACTTAATACGATGCTGTCAGTGATGTAAGTTGGTACAACACACACATACACGTAACACGCACGTTTTCCCAAAAGCTATTATCCAGGATGTTTACAGAAGCACTATTTGGATTATCTCCAAACTGAAAACAATGCAAACATCTACCTACAGTAAAATATAAAACAGGTTGTAGTAAACTCACTCACACATCGATGAACTATACTCTTGCCAACACACAGGAATCTGCCAAATCTAATAGTGAGCAAGAGAAGCCAGACACAAACAAAAACATGTTGTGCTCTTACAAACAGCTCAGAGACAGGAAATCACACCTGCAGTTTCCGAAGTCCGATTGCAGTTATCCTCGGGGTGGAGGCTCCGGAAGAGTTAACAGGGGTCCACCGGGCACAGATACAATTCTATATCTTGCTCTGGGCCCCGGTTAGGTGGGTATATTTACTTCGTGAGAAGCATAAAACTTTGCATCTGTGATTTTCAAGGGACCCTCTCTGGGTGGTATGTGTTAATAAAGTTTGCATCAAGGAAAGAACAGGTTTCCAGTTGGGGACAGGAGTCAGAGCTGTGGGCCACCTGGCTCCTGCTGTATGTGAGAGAGACAAGCAGCTTACAAAGGCATCGCAGCATTTGGAGCACGAGTGCTGGGCCTAGAGCTGATGAAACGATGTTCGAACCCCTGCTCTGTTGCTTCCAGCCACGTAGGAACAGGAAGGGGCAGAGATGAAGCCAGAGATACAGTCAGGAGCCAGATCACGGAAGACCCCGCAATGTCAAGGTAAAATTTGATTCTCCTTATAAGTGTGAGGGGAAGCCATCCTATTCACAGCATAGATCAAAGGGATTTCCCAGGAAGGGAAAGGCCAGAACCGCACTGAGCTGGAAGAGAATGGTGACAGCAGAGACTCTGAACGCTTCACATTGTGTCCAGCTCATCTTAATGGAGGGAAAAGAAAACAACTGAACCAAACTCTAAGAATAAATCTTACAATTGTGGCAGAAAATACAAAAGGATGCAGGTGGAACAAGTCTATACAATACTATGGCAGGTTTTTGAGAAAGATTTTTCCCACTATGTTATAACTCGCAGACCCAACAGTGGCATTAGAAGCAGGTGAACTTTTACTTTGGGCTGAGGGGAAACACCTTTCTCTTCCTTCCACTTTTTAGTAGCCAGAGATCAAACAAATGTGGGAACAAAGGAAACCCCTCCACTCCCCCAAACTCTTTTTAACCCCCCCCAAAATCTCATCCTATCAATACTGACATATACAAATATCCCAATAAAATATTCCTTTCAAGGCCCTGAAACCATTTGGCATTATTCCTTGGCAAGAAACACATTTAATAGAAATAGAATGTTCTAACTCGGTCATACTCACTTAAAAAATAAGTAGGGTTTTATGATAACAATCATGGAAATTGAAATACTTATACTGTGAAGTGAAATAAAATCTCCTCAAATCTAGTAGACAGTTTACTTGAAAAAAGTCACTAAGAAAATAATGAGGCAATTGAAACTAACGACAGGGAATAGCAATTTAAAGTACAAAATGAGAAAGAAAATGTGACTCAATTCCAAATTTGTACCGTTGTTTGGCAACTATAAATACTAGAATATGTTGAGAAATCACTATTTTGATGGAGAATAAATAAGATGGATTAAGAAATTGCATTTCACCAGATTGTCTTTCTAGGTAGAATACCAGACCGTATCTATATTATTGTAGAAGTTGCATATCCCTTATCTGAAATGTTTGGGACCACAGGTGTTCGGATTTTAGATTTTTTTTTTTTTTATTTTGAATCACTGCTTGAATATCACAAATCTAAAAATCTAAAATCAAAAATGCTTTCATGAGCATTTCCTTTGACTATCATGTTGACACTTAAAAAGTTTTAGATTTTGAAGAATTTTTAATTTTGAAGTTTTAGATTTGGGATGGTCAACGTGTAAGAAAAATATCCCCAAATATAAAAAGGGTTTTTACAGAGAAATAAAATTGGAGGTGTGTTTGAATTACAGCAAAATAAAACCAATAATGACCTTAATTTCTGTGAATCTTTGACGTAAGTACCCATAAAAAATATTGTGAAGAGGGTGGCACCTGTGGCTCAAGGAGTAGGGCTCTGGCCCCATATACCGGAAGTGGTAAGTTCAAACCTGGCCCCGGCCAAAAAAAAAAAAACTGCAAAAAAAAAAAAAAATAGTAATAATAATAATGTGAAGAACTTGTTTAATCCCATTAGATGATATTCTCTGTACTTATATCACAGGCTGGCAAGTTTTATTCTCAGAGAATACGCTAAACAGTTATATAAAATCCATACTATAATTGCTGATTATATAATAATACAAATTTAAATGGTATGTTAAGCCTGATATCCTTTCTCTGTTAAAAATCGTCTCATTGTAAACTCACTACTTTTTATACAGATCTACTCTTAATTCTTAGGAGCAAGATGAAGCATTTGATTCATCAGTCTTTACTTTATGTTGTCTGATCTTGGAATAACAAGTATAAGAATGAAAAGCATTAGAATCCTAATAGTCACGTTTCTTTCTTTTCCTCTTACTTTCTGGGGTACTTTTCTTAGTGAAGAAAAAAATTGAAACTTTTTAATGTCATCCCAAGTAGAGAATAATGCCTGCTTTTGAATTTCTAGTGCCATCACTTGGCATATTAAAGCATTATGAGATGAACTGTACCTCCCTCAAAAAATCCATATTTTGAAGTCCTAAATCTCATTACCTCAGAATGTGAATGTATTTGGAGATAGGATCTTCAAAGAGATAATTAAGGGGAAGTGAAGCCATCATTGAGGGCTTTGCTCCAACATGGCTGGTGTCCCTGTAGACAGCACAGAGGTACGGCCACTGGGAAACACAGGGAGGAGACAGCCCTCGGCAAGCTGCGGAGGAAAGGCCTGGGAAAGAGTCAGCCCTCCTGACCCTGCCCTGGACTTCCTGCCCCCAGAACGGTGAGAAGACAAATTTCTATTGTTTAAGCCTCCAGCCTGTGGTACTCTGTTTATGGCAGCCTTGGCAAAATAATATACAAAATGACAACTACCATTTAATCTTTCTGTAGCAAGCAAACATTTTAGGCCACATACCAAGATGTTACTTAGAATAGGATGACTCAGAGAGATCGTCCAAGAGAGTGTGGGTTGTAGAGTCTGAATGAGGATTTGAACACTAGTTTTCCAGGGAGTACTAAGGACTACTTCTAGCATGTTGAAACTGACCAGGGGGCGGCGCCTGTGGCTCAACAAGTAGGTCGCCTGCCCCATATACCAAGGGTGGCGGGTTCAAACCCAGCCCCGACCAAACTGCATCAAAAAACAGCCAGGCGTTGTTGTGGGCGCCTGTAAGTCCCAGCTACTCGGGAGGCTGAGGCAAGAGAATCACCTAAGCCCAAGAGCTGGAGGTTGCTGAGAGCTGTGACTCCACAGCACTCTACTGAGGGCGATAGAGTGAGACTCTGTCTCTACACACACACACACACAAAAAAAGAAACTGACCAGAACCTCATTTTTCTCAGTTGTTAAATATTGCTAACTATATCTACCTTATAACATATATATCATATACATATATAATTTTTAAAAATTATTACAGATATATAATAGTTGTATATATTTACAGGGTATGTGTGATGTTTTTATGCAGGCATACAATGTCTAATAATCAAATCTGGGGAACTGTGGTACTCATCACCTCAAACATTTTCATGAACAATAAAACTGACAAAAAGTACAGAAATTATGATATTGCTTAGCAAATAGCTGATATTATACAAACATAAATTTCCCTTTTTTCCTTGGCATATTAAAAAAGGAAATTTAATAATAACACGATATTATTTGCCTTAATATTGCCTAAGTAGTTGTTCTTTTAGGTAAAGGGTTTAATAATTGGACACTAAAATCACATGATTTCATTGGATCCTTGCTCTTCCATTCTTGTGACCCTTTACTAAGGAGAATGTTCTCCAGCTCCCACATAGGAGAAAAACTCAATTAAATTCAAGTTGAGGGGAGGGAGGGAGGAGGCAGGGGCATCAGAGTGCTCTTACCCAACGGGCACAACATCAGGGTATGTGGCACACCTCCTGGGTGAGGGGTGCAACTACAAAGGGCTTTACCTAACAAATCCAAACAATGTCAATCATTTGCATCCTCATATTAATCCGAAATTAAAAAACAAAGAAATAAAGCTTGTCAGAAAATAAAAACAGACCCACACGATTTGAAGATAAGGTTCTTACTCTTGTCTTTTGAAGACAACAGTTATTCATCGGATGAGAAATGGTGCATTAGTTTTCTAGAGTTGCCATAAAAAGTACCAAAGACTGAGCAGCTTCTACCCTGAAATTTATTTTGGTACAATTCTGGAGGTTAGAAAAGAAAGGCCGAATCCCAGCAGGTTGCAGACACCCCCAGCACCCCGACATCACTGTGGTCTCGCGTAGTTTTCCCCAAACAGGTGCATCCCTGGTATCTTTCCCTCTGCTTATAAGAACAGCAGTAGCTGGATTAAGGACACCCTGATGGCCTTGATTTGCCGTAATTACTTGTTTAAAGGCCTCCTCTCCCCCCACAGTCACTTTCTGAAGTGGGTTTAGGGGTTCAACATACACGTTTTAGGAGGGACACAGTTCAGCCCACAGCAGATGGTCACCTTGAGACAACCAGGTCAATGCACGCGTGTGTTTGTGTACACATATACACACAGGTACACAAACTGTGGGATGTTTGTGTCAAAGAGGAATTGGAAGTAATTTTTAATGTTTTCAACCGTTTGATGATTTTAATCCTAAGGAAGAACACAATGTATACTTTAGGAGAGAAGTTTTCTCTGCTGTGGAATTAAAGGTCCAAACGGTGCGTACGGGAGCCAGTGTTCAACCCGACTCGTGATAGACCCTAGACAATCCTAGACCTTAGACAATTCTTCTAAGATGCGTCTTCCTGTCCCTCATTGTATTTACTCTGAGTATTTGGAATAATCTTGGTGAACCACTCAGAACTGGGTTTAAAAGTAGAGTTGTTTCACGCCCAATCTGCAGAAGGGAGCATTCCTTCTGAGTGCCACACAGGTGTTTTGGGGTGGCCCGGCAGGATGTCAGCAGCCTGAGTTGGGGTGAGGCTTTCCCCTGTGTTTTCTGCCTTCGGTTTTGCTTCCTCTAAGGCTGGGGTTCTCAGCCTGGCAGCTGTGCATGAGGTTTAGCAGAATCTATCGCTGCCTTGAAATGTATGCGAAACGGGACATGGACCTATATCATTTTCCTGTGGAGACGTGTCTTCTCAGATTGTTGGAAGGATTTCATGATTGTCCTTCAATCATTCAACTAAGGTTTGTGACAGTGGTGAGTATTACTATGTGCCAGATGCTGCCAATACAGGGATAAACACAAAGAACATTTTTTTCTCATACAGCTAATGTCATTGATCTAAAAATAGAGAAAGGTTATGAAGCCCTAATCTATAGATTAAGGTACCTCATTATTACTGTTGCTCTTTTATTATAAAAAAGAACTGTGCTACGTGATGGGTTTACCAGTGGACATCTTCTAAGTTATTTACAAGCTTTTACTTATTACCAATAAAGTAGTTACGGGAAATCATATTTATTAAATCTAAAATTATATAGATATCTATATATACATATACATAAATGTATCTTTATATATACCTTATGTATATTTGCGTATGTGATTATATTAAAATTTGCTTTAAATTAATTCACTATTGTGCCTTCCCACCTTATCAGCAAAATAACATATTTATATTAACGTAACACCTGTTAATGTCCTAGTGATTAAATGTGTTTTACTACACAAAATTGAACTTAGTCTTTACCCTCCTCAGAATTTAACAAAGTAACTTGGAGAAGATAGTCGGTAAATGTTGGTGCAAAGAATTAAGGAATTACAGGATAGAGAAGTAGGTATATAAATTAACATTCCTCATTAATAAAAAAGATTTTCAAAAACTAATATACGAAGCAATGGGTATGTTAATTTACTGATGATAAAAACCATTTCACTATTATATGTTAAAATGTCATTTTCTATACCTTAAATGTATACAACAAAAATTATTTTTTATAGTAAAAATTGCAAGTGGTATGCAAACTAGGTATCCCAGGATACTACTTCCTGAGGGAAATATAGCTGAAAACCATTTCCTATGGACAGCAAGTTCTTGGCCATGTTGCTGTCAGAAACTGAGATGTCTATTACAGAATCTGAAGAAAATAATAGAGTAGATCTTCCACCATATTTAACCTTGTCTCTTATGTAAGCAGACAGAAACTCTGTGTTCTGACCAACTTTGCTTATCTAAAGACAACAGAGTTGGGCACTCCTATTTTTAGATCACATCACTGTCTTTTCACAGTTCATTCTTTGAGCTCAGGGGACTTCATTTGCCTTTCTCTAAAAATGCAGCAATAACAGGGTTATGTATATAATAGGCCCATGTGTAAGAACCTGTAACATGGGCGCAAAAATCACACTCCAGACCTGAATAACTTTCTCTCTTCTACAAACTAAATGTATCATAAAATTCGTAAAGGAAAAAAAAAGTAAAATTAATACCAAAAAATTTTGGAGTCATGTTTAACTCAATGTAATTTGTTAGCTTCCCTTCATTGTATTAATTTGCTAGATATTTGTAGGTGATCAAATAGTAGAGGCCAATAGCTAGGCTGTAGAGATGTTACTAAAATTTTCCAGAATTCTTTTTCATAAGGTAATAATTACCTAGCCCAAAGGAATAGAAGACGGGGAAATAATGAACTATTAAGCTAGCAAGTTAGTGCCAATAGGAATAATTCCTATACCAGAATTCTAAGGTAAGAAGTGTTCATTACTCACTCATTCCCATACAAGAATACCATCTGCTCCTTGATGGTCTCACTTGTCTCTTTGCAGAAAAGAAGGCTTTAGGGATGGTGGGCCTGATGCTCCGGTCTAATTATAAGTGAGATGATTATGTCATGCTTAGCGACATTTCCCAAGTAGTTGTATCTGAATTTCCTGCCTAACCCCTACACCTTAATTTTATTTCCTTCTCTAACTCTTACCAAGAGCTGCAATGCACTGTTAATCAGCTCTGTGACTCAGGAACAGATGCAGGGAAGGTGCTACCCCAACAGGGGGCTCAATGACTCCTGAAAACATGGAGGCTTTATCCTGCAGGCTGGGACAGAGATGCAGAATCTGGAACATGGTTTGTAAAGATGGGGAGGGGGTGCCTACGGGGCCCAGAGTGTGATATTGTATTTACATTATATGTTAGGTCTGTAGGGGGCTATTTAATTAATACATGCGCCATCTTGATTTTATAGGGAATATTAATAAGTTGAAGATAGATATTAAACTTTCTAAGAAAGGATTCACTGGCTTTTCTTGGAGACCTATAAGAATACCAGGACTGAGGTGTGTCATCTGAGAGTTTAGGATGACACACCTCTTAAGGAGTAGTTCTTGGTACTTTAATGTAGTATTAGTAACATGGGAAAGCCAAATAAGTCTGATGACTGTGATCTAATTAAGCCTTCTAGTGGGGAAGGGTGATGTGGGCTGGCCGATTAGAGGGTGCTCATAAAAAGAAGCCATCAACAAAGGAAGCAAATGAATTTGGGAGTCAGGGTGGAGGAATTGTCGCTAGAGCCCAGCTGAGGCACACTACAGGTACTAGTAAAATCCGACTATTAAATTGCACTACTCAAGGGTTTAGTGAGATCTTTTTAGATGGCATAAACTGTGGTTCAGAGTAGGGAGCTGACCTTTATTGGATTGCCCAAATATTTCCTTAGCCACAATTCTGTTTTCAGAAATAAAATCATACAGCTTAAAATTTAAGAAATTAAAAAAACTGGAGTTATAGAAAGTAAATGGTATTACATTCTCTAACAATGACCTCAAATATACACTAAAACATTTTGCTTCTTGAGACAGTGGAAGGGAAAACCTTGGATTTAGCACTGAGATAACTGAAGCATTGCCTGAAATATGTCTGTGAGAGGGAAGAAGGCGTGTAGGAAAGAGGCCCAGGATAGATACGAACGCTATTGAGAAATAGGATTTTAATAACCCCAACCAAGCACAGCAGACCCTGGAGACAGGAGCCTGTGCATAAGTATTTATATACATTTTAAAATTTCAGATTAACATAAGGGTGCATACAATTAGGTTACGTTGTTTGCACTTGTTAGGTAAATCCAAGGTGCAGTTGAGCCCTTCACCCTGGAGGTGGGTCGAATACCCCAACTTTGTACCCTGTAATTGATAACTTACCACATCACCCTCCCTGTCCTTTTCTCAGATTTAAATGTGGTTTTTTTTTTTGTTTGTGCTGGCATGTAGTTGTTCATCTACTAGTTTCATATTAACATTGAGTACACTGAATGCTAATTTTTCCATTCTTGTGATACTTTACTTAGGAGAATGTTCTCCAAATCCATCCAGGTAACTATAAAGGATATGAAGTCTCCATCTTTCTTTAAGGCTGAATAGTATTCCATGGTACACATACCACAGTTTATCCATTCATGAGTTGATGGCAATATTGGCTGGTTTTCACAACTTTATGAATTTAGCTGCTATAAACATCTGGGTGCAAATGTCCTTATGGTAAAATGATTTTTTTTCTTCCAGGTAGTTACTTAGTAATGGGATTTCAGGGTCAAATGGAAGGTCTATTTTTAGTTCTTTGAGGCTTCTCCTTAGAGAAGGGGACACTTATACACTGTCGGTAAGTATTTACATTTTACTGTGTGTTTGTTGGGCATGAGGGTTCTAACAGAGGAAGACTGTGATCTATTTCCACCAACCCCTTAACTCCTTCAACAGAGACCCCCAACAAAGTATATTTTTAGAACTAATGTTAGGTACAACGTGATTTCAGAGGCTCATAGGTTTCCTACCATTCTACTCCTCTTTAAGCAAAAACTCTTTAAAACATCTCTAATAGGAGATTAATTCTTTCATAGGCCTTAGGGACCAGCCCTTATTCGTGTTTTAACTTCTCACAGAAATTATCTTAGGGCCTTAAAGAGAGTAGGTGGCCAATAAGCATCGGTCAGAGAAAGAATAAATGAGCAAATGAGAAAAGAATGAAAAAAGGAGAAAAGAATGAAGAAAGAATGAAAAAGAAGGAAAGCAGTTTCAAAATGGAATACGAAAGGTTTTAAATGCAAAACAGTATGCACGAGGTAATGGAGTGGTTGAAATCTTTTTATATTAAAATATAATTAAACATCAAATCTAAAATGTCTGGCAGCATTGTCTTTCCTGCCTGCATAGGGAGGATTTTACAACAAGAAAATGTGAACACGAGGTTGCCTGTGAAAATGGGAAAGGAGAAGGGAAAGATGCGTGGACCTGGTGTAACACAGCAATCCCATCATCAGAGCACCAAAAGTTTGTGTTTCTTTTTTTCTTTGGAAAAGCAGAGTTGGTTCAGAAAACAGGTATCTGCAGGAAGAGAAGGTTCTACATTAAAGAGATAAAGGTGCAAAATGAATAAAGTGAAAAAGACAAGCTTTGAACAATCTTGTTAAGAAGGGCCAGCCTTGTTTACCACAATAGTTTGTGCATAAATTAAAGCTGTTTATCAGAGCAATCCTGGTGCTGGGCAATTGGGTGTAACTCACACTGCCACCACTTTACACAGCTCATACAGAGATAAAAGTATGTTTATCCAAGTGATATCATTATAAAGAAATCTAAATCCCAATGTCTTAATTAGTTTAAGTATCAGTTTGTATTCTGAAGACATCCAGGTGGGCTCCTGGGAGAACTAATGAATCACAGGAGAGGATATTCTTATTAATATTTGCAAAGACTGAGAAAATACTTGTGGTTTGTTATTTTGTTTCCCACTTCATTTCGGTCTTTGTTATTCTTTCAAAACAATCTCTTTGGGGAGAAAAAGGCATTATGCAAATTTAACATCAAGCGATGTTTTATGTTACATCACCTCATTAGGCAGCATCCTGTTAGGTTTCAGGAGTTCTTAAAAATAAAATTTATTCTGTTTTTGCTTTCTCCTGCCCAGGGGTAAATCTACTGTCAGTCTTAAACCAATTTAATATATCTGGCTATAAATTAATCGTATTTCTCTCTAGTCATCGCCGCTTCCATTTCGTCTGTCTTTCCTTCCATCGTGTTGCCATTATAATAGCTATCCAATAGAACTCCACGTAACACACATCACACATGGCTTGCCTTTAGTATTTTTAACAGCAGTGTACAGATAGATAATAAGGTTTATTCACCCCAGTGGTTTTCTCTATCTCAGTAGCATTTATTATCACAACAGCTTCCTGGGAGTAAATAGTTTAATAAGTCATAAGTCTATTTTTGCTGAACAAGCGTTTCAACATCTTCACAGTCAATTTCCGATTGGAGGCTCTAATATGGAGAAAATGATCAAAATATCTATATAAGCTTTCAAAAAATAAAGTACCATATCCACGTATTCCATTAGATCCCCGCAGAGAGGCAAAATTCAAGTTTCCTGCCAATGAATGGGAATATCTCCATCATCATCATTACCCCCTCTCCTTGCAACTAAGAGAAGATAAGGGACTTCATTGTGTACAGGCCACGTTTTCTGACATTTTCCTTTCCTATTGTCTGAAAAGGAAATTCACTTGAATGTGGGCAATAATAAGGCACATGCAAAAGTTTTCTGCCACAGAAATGTAGGATTGGGAAAAAACTTTCAAAAATCATCCCCGTTGTCCTACACCAGCAGTGTTGGGTTCTAGCAGGCTTCCCAGAAGAGTTTTGAAAATACTAAATGGAACAAAATGATCACCAAGGGGCCACGTGGCGCCTGAGCCAGGAAGTCCCCACTGCAGCCTGACTGAGGATGCTGACGGAACTAAAGAAAGAGGAAAGGGCCGGAGGGGCTGGAGGGGCAGCAAAGTGAACAAGGTCAACCTTGTGTGTCACCAACAACAGCCTCGGGGACAGGGCACCATAGGGCGAAGGCCTATGCCCTTCGACTCCAAATTAGATAATTTACTCTTTGTTTTCCAAATCCACACTCAAGAAGCAAACTTCTGATTTTAAGTTGGTCCCACATCCGATAGACCTGTTGCGAGATTTGGTGGGGTAGGGAATGGGAGCGGCCACCCGCCTCAGCGTTGTATTTTTTAATTGTGAATCAATGCACTGACATTCTGCGCTGGTCTTTCAGCAGTTAGCCACCTTATTTTAAGGACATTTAGATCGTAGACTCCACCTCTCAGACTTTGATCAGAGTTGAGATCATACATGAATATGCTGATAAATCATGCGAGTTGCCCTGAAAGAATGACTTTGTATTGTAGAAAACCCTTTAAGATGTCACATGTCATAAGGGACAATGGTTGAGACTTTGCCACCTGATATAATTTCAGCTCCAGGATTTAATGCACCATGCCAACTTTCTTTTCCTTTCTAAAACATCTAAACCCCAGCTACAGGCAAGCATTTCATCTGCCTCATGAAGTTGCTTCAGAAAAACCTCTACTAAATCCCTTCTAATGTAAATGAAGTACAATGTCTCTGCTTGTCAACATTCTCATTAAAAACGAAATTTCCAAGGCCGTTAAACAATATTTTTGTTTTTTTCAGGGACTCCTTTATTATGGAACTTTCTCCTACATATAGAACCCCAATTATATTTTTCATCCTTTGATTATTCATGCTTTTTAAAAATTTCTCTGTACCATGCCAACATATATTTTTTTCCCCTGAGTTGTCTTCTCCCTATCATGAGGTGATACTCAAAGCAAATAATAGTAATGATAAACTCATAGAAAAAAATCAGTTCTTAAAAAATAAGTTGTATATTTCCATTATATTCTTGCCTCCGATTATTTTTCATTCACATTCCGTCCATGGTACCTTAGACCAGTGGTTCTCAACCTTCCTCATGCCACAATGTATTTTCATTGTTAAAAAGGGGTCGTGACGCACAGGTTGAGAACCGTTGCCTTAGATCTTCTTCTCCCATATTTGACCCAAACCATTCACTTCTCATTGAACTTTTACCTGCACTTGGTAAAATATCCTGGTTCTAGTTGATGATGTTATGCTACATTTAAATTTCTTTTTCTTCCTTTTTCACTACTAATCTTGAATTCAGTTGTAGCTAACAATGAAGCTATTTACAATTCATTTTTAGTTATCTACAGCTTCATTAGTCTTTCCACAAATGCTGTTTTCAAATTTAATAGCAAACGCCTATTGCATCTGAGTAATTTGATCTGTTTGCATTTCAAATAAGCTCTGTGTATGGTTACTTGTAGGGCATCTATCTCACATAGTACGAACCCCTGTCAGAACTAGGTAATTTCTCATTTCACCAACATTGGTAGGTTCTTTTTGGAACCATATAGGGTGAGAGAAAGAGAAAGAGAGAGAGAGACAGAGACAGACCCAGGTATTTATTATTTAACACAAAAATATGTTTCTACACAGAGACATTTATACTGATACACATGGCATTGGGTGATTTCATATATACAGACATACCTTGTTTTGTTGTGCTTTAATTTATTATGCTTCAACAAATATTGTGTTTCTTATAAACTAAAGGTTTATGGCCACCCTGCACTGAGTAACTCTATTGGCATTATTTTTCCAATGGCATCTGTTCATTTTGTGTCTCTGTCACATTTTGGCAATCCTCACAATATTTTAAATTTTCATTATTGTTATATCTGTCATGGTGACCTATGATCAATGATCATTGATGTTACTGTTATGATTGATTGTGATGCCACTAACCACACCCACAATAGACAGTGAACTTCATTGATAAATGTTGTGTATGTTCTGACTACCCTACCCACCTGCCGTTCCCCTCTCTCTCTCCCTCTCTTGGGGTCTCCCTATTTCCCAAGACACAGTAACACTGACCTTAGCCTAATTGTTAATAATAATCCTCCAATGGGCTCTAAGTGTTGAAGTGAAGAGTTACACATCTCGCACTTTAAATAAAAAGCTAAAAATGATTAAGCATACTCAGGAAAGTATGTTGGAAACTGAGACAGGCTAAAAGTTAAGCCTCTTGCACCAAACTGTTAACCAAGTTATGAATGCAAAGGAAAAGTTCTTGAAGGAAATTGAAGCGATCTACTTCAGTGAAGACGTGAAAGTGAAGAGAGCAAAGCTGGCTTACCATTGATATAGAGAAGGTTTTAGTGATCTAGAGCATTTGTACACACACAGACACACACACGTATGTAGTGGGTGCTTTTCTTAATCGGAGAAGTATCATATATTCTTAGATTGGAAAGAAGGAGAACAATTTATTAGGGATAGAAGGACTAAAAAAGTCATAAAGTCATCGCCATTGGTTATCTTCTAATTTCATTATCAAGTTTAGCACGGTATTGATATAGATTGGTGATACCCATACCTAAAGAATTATTTTCAAACACTCCAAAACCAAATATTCATTTTAAAATCATCTACTATATTAAGCTAAATTTTTGCTGTCTTCTATTAGTTTGGATAATGTGTGTAAATTTTCTGAAAAGAAGTCATTTGTGAAAGTCTATGTGACCCATGTGTGTAATGACTATCATTTAGAAAGTACATATATCTCTTCTCTGCTTTGTTGATCCTATTTCTTTGAAATTTCCTATATTTACATTAGAACCTTATAAATTATTCTCACAATTCTCTTTATGCAAATACACAACTGTGGTTAACAGAGATGAAACCTCCGTCTGTCCTTGGTCATGTGGTAAGCTTTGTTTTGTTAGCTTAGAAAATCACATAATACTGTTCCTCTTAATTGAGTTGTCTTGATGATGCTACCATTTGAAATAGAAACAAAATGAAAAGTTTTTGCTTTCTAGATAGGCTTAAATGGTTGCTTCCTAAAAATATTTTATGGGTCACTGAAGTAATATGATTTTTATAAAAATTATGAAATATGAAATATAATCAACAGTCTGGCCAGACGGACCTGTGCAGTGGACCGTTTGTTCTATTGACTGTTCCCAGGCCTTGTCCTCCTGGAGGTCTCTTCTCTTCTCCCCCAGGCACCGTCCCCTCCTCCTGCTCCCCACTGACACTGCCCCCTGGCGTCTATTCCCTCTGTCCTCTCTCTCTGCTCCTGACAAGACTGAACTGAGAATAACTGTATTCTTTTGACAAGAGACAAGTCCCCACCCTTGGAGAGTAAGTCTCCGAATCTCTGCTGGCTGGATTTTATGTCCGTATCAGTGCTATGCTGCTCACTCTCAGGGCTGCCCAACTGCTCGGCTGACCTGGCAACCTCTGATCTTTCTCATTCAACAGGATCTCTGAGAAATCTCTCAGCAGCAAATTAAGAAGCTAAGAATGCAACACTGGACGTGCCATTCATGTTAGGCTTTGACACGAGTGTTCCTTCTGAAAAGCTCAAAGAAGAAGAAAGAAGAAAGCAAACGTCAATGTTTTGTTTCCATATCTCATGTCTGAAAAGAAGGGGATAACCTTTTGCAAAGTTTTTCTATTTCATCAATACATAATTCACGTGTTCTATTTGAAATACCTTGATATTAAAAACATGAAAGTCAAATGCTGTGTTGGAAGAGAGGCATGTTTTCTATTTCTTTCACATCAAATGTTTTTCAATGTGATTCCAAACAAATTGTCATCTAAACCCTATTTTTTAATATACTTGTCAGGGCCAAATAGAGGATATTGTAAAAATATAAAAAGGGAGGATTTCAGAAAGTTTTTCTAACACTTATAAATGTGTCTTGCAGCCTATTGCTTGACAAAAAATGTTTTAGCCTTCATTTTTAATTATGCTGAAAGCACATATTAATGCTACAGGATGAGAAGTTATAAATTTTCTAATTACTGAGCTTATTAGGTCTCTCCAATTTCTTCCTTTCCTTTCTTTTCCTCTATTTCTTCTTCCTCCCTCCCTCCATCCCTCTCTGCCTCCTCTTCTTTCTCTCTCCCTCCCTCTCTTTTTTGTCTTGGTAGGAAGTAGAGAGGAGCTAGAGTCACACAAACCTGGATTTTAATCTTGGTTTCCATGCTCTGCAAAATTTTTACTGTTTTTCTTTGGGTGGTTAGTGAACTCTTCCAAAGTTATGTTTCCTCAGATATAAAAAGGAAATAGTCATGTATGACCCATGAGAGTTTGGGGGTGGGCTGAAAAGCCGATGTATGTACCTGCCCAGGTACATGTCTAATGGCACTGATGCTACTTCCTCCCTTCCGCTGACATTGTGATCTAATCTGGGGACTGTTGGGGGGCCTAGCAGTCACACACAAACCCTTCTCCCCTCCCCCTCCTCCTCCTGTCCTCCTGAGACAAGGCCACAAAGGAGCCGACTGGCCCACCCACTGAGAAGTTCACCCCAAAAGACCCCAACCTGACTAGCAACTTGGAATGTGTCCACCCCAGAGGCTGCCATATAAAAGGGGTCTCTAACTGCCCCCAGGTGCAGAGGCCATCTTTGCACTGCCCCGAGGGTCACCCTCCCTTTTATTTATTTTTTCATCCTGCCTTTTAAATAACCCTGGCCTGAACATCTCCTCTGCAGTTTTGTGCCCTGGGCACAGTTGTTTACACATTAGAGGGATAATTATTGTTAAGCATTAGTTAACAATGTAGATGATAACATACATATTGAGCCTGAATTCCAGATACAGGACAAGAGGAAAGGAAATATCCCAATAAGCACTGTCCTTAGGAGAATTCCAGACGTGGGGCGAAGGTGTTAGTGGCGGCGGCATTCCTAGAGACTCAGACACTGCAACATTATCCATTTTCCTATGAACTGTCTTGGTAAGTTGCAAGCAAACACTATAGATGATAGAAACCGGCTACCATTTTGAAACCTCATATCTTAGAGAAGGTTTATCTTTCATTGGTGAGAAAATAGTGGCTTAGGAAACACAGTCTCTGAAATAAAACGTATGCATTATTCTGTTCACAGAGACTTCTGTAAAAATGATTCCTCTAACATACATCTCCAAGCTTTGTCATTACCTTTACTTTTCATGGCAATGGAGTTTGATACAAATATGAGTTGGGGAAAAAATTTACAGAGTAATGTTGACCCTGTAAAAGACAACATGCAGCTTTCCTAAGGTTATCTGTAGGTCACTTCAAAAGTTTTGAGACAGACTGTGTTATGGTCCATTATTTTACTTCCAAAAAACAGTCAGAGCATCCTTTCTGGTTCACCGGTACAAGTTTTAACTTGTTTGGCTTATCAGTGGTGCTGGGATGGCTTCATTTGTTTCTGTTGACACGGATATTACTTTTCTTGATTTGTGTGCATCTCAAAATTTTCATGATGACTCCTGTAGATAGAAGATACTGTGTTTGGCTTGATGGAGACACATCTCTCTAGACAACATTCTGGGAGTGGGTGCCACATCCTTGGTGGGCATACACCATCTTTCTCGCAATGGGGGTTAATGCCATTCATAGATTTTTGAAGCAACACAGAAAAAAGACTGTTTTCTCTCTTGGCATGGCATATCTTCCTGAGTAAAATAAGGTTGATCCACTTGATTTCAGTTGTTATTGTTATAACCTTATATATGATAAGGTTATAATAATAACAAATATAAAATGATATTTTGTTTGGCAATTTGACACCCAACAAATCTGTACCTTTATCAGAAATGGAAAGATCAAAGAAAGGAAGATCCCTCCATATCTCTACCAGGTGGGTCTGACTTGCCTATCTATGCTGACATAGAGACACACATGTTATACAATCGAGGGAATAAATCATTGCCATTCCAGAACAGGACTTCTCAGGAATTCACTGCAAAAGTAACCTTTGCTGGCTGTGATGGTCACTCTTATGTGTTCAGATATTTGGCCAAACACAAATCCAGGTGTTGCTGTACAGGCATTTTGTAACTGTAATTACATTTTATAATTGAATCAGTTGACTTTCAATAAAAGTGATTATCTTAGATAATCTGGATGGGTCTTAAAAGGAGACCCTTCTTGAAAAAGAAATTCTACCTAAAGAAAATTCTACCTAAAGATATCAGTTTCAGTTTGTTCCTAAGAGTTGAAGCCTCCACTTCCTACAGGCTGCCCTGTTTCCCATTAGCCTTGCCAGGCCCCACTCTCGTATAAGTCAGTTTCTTACAATAAATACCTAAAAACATCTCTTACTGGTTATGTTTCTCTGTCTGAAACTGAACCGATATGCTGACTAACGGAGTCCTTGACCATGGTTTCCTTCCATTCTTAAGTGTCCCCAAATAATTCCTGATCTTTCCTCTAGATGTAACCCCTGTGAACAAGGGAGAAGGGATTACCTCATGTTAACTACCCATAGCAACATGTTTAGAAGTCATTATAAATTTCAAATCTATTCCTTCTTTTACTTATGATGTACTGGTAAAATCCCTTCAGTATTTATAAAAGCCATATACAAAATGATTTTATCATCAGTATAAAAAACTTTCAGCCTATATTTTGAGGCAAATACTATTTAAAAGTTCAGTTGATCCTTGAATAATGTAGGGATTGGGGTGCTGACCTCTTGTGCAATCACAGTTGATTGGAAGCCTTACCAATGATATAATTAATTAAAATATATTTGTATGTTATACCCACCGCATACTATGGTCTTACAATAAAGTATGCTAAAGAAAAGGAAATATTAAGAAAATCAAAATGAAGAGAAAATCAATGTACTATGCACCAAAGGGAAGTGGATTGTCACCAAGGTCTGCCCCCTCCTGTGACTTCATGTTGAGCAGGCTGAGGAGGAAGAGGATGAAAAAGGGCTGGTTTTGCTGTCTCTAGGGTAGCAGAGGTGGAAGAACGTCTGCACATTAGTTGGACCCTTGGGTTCAAATCTACACTGCTCAAGGGTCAACTGTATTGTCTTTGTCCTCAATGTAGTCTCACAACATGTAGCCAAATATTTTATATTCAACAAATGTTTGCTGAATGAATAACTGAGAAATTTCTTGATAATACTCCAGATGTTCCAAGGGAACTTTAGAGTGAAATTCTGGTTCTTATTTATAGTATCTTTTTTAGAAAAGGTATTTTTAAACACAATTTATAAAATTGTGTTTATAAATCTTCACTTTATAATGCTATTAGAATAGATAATTTTATCTATTCATTTAATAATGCTCTTAGAATAGATAATTTGAAAGATAACAGATGCACAAGATATTTATGATTTATCACTGGTAGAAAGGACTCTAACTTGAACCCAATTTTGCTTCTGACTGCGAAACTATGTACAAAGCAAAATCTAGAGCAACATTCACGAAGAAATATAAAATTGTTGGTGATTTTTTAATTTAAATCCTCTCCCTAAATTTTATTATATTGCTTTAGCATTTAAAAGGCATAATGTATATGTTGTTTTATCTACCCAAACTTTTTAGAAGACTTTTTACAATTATCTCTTCCCGCCCCCACTACAATAAAAGTATAAAGAGTATGGGATTATGAAAAATAGTCCAAATTTACTTTTTTAATTTTTAAAATTGGATAATAGCTATTTCTTCATTTTTAACAATCTTTTATAATATAATAAACTAAAATATGCAAATTTAAAAACCCTAGCTTTATGGTGTTTAATATATTGAAGTTAAACTAGTTTAAACGCAACTCTATAAAATCACACTTCTCATAAATTAGGAGAACTCTGTTCATTAAGATGCAATAATGTCCAAAGAAAATTTAGCTTTAGTATAATTTCAAAGCACTCTAAATTTCATATACGGTCTTTGTTTAGAAAAGATTAACAATATTGTTCTGTCCCTGTCTGAAAACTAAAGAAAACATATGGCCAGAAACCTGCAAGGAGAAATAGACATAAAATCTGTGATTTTTTCATGCATGCATGATTTGCATTCTCCCTCACCTTTGAAAAATATTATTAATTCTTAGCTTGGAAAAGTTATATTTGGACATGGCTTTTCACAATGAGAAGGTTGGCATCCATGCCAATCAGAAGCACGTGGAAGGACATTTCCAAACTGCACAGAGAGGCAGGATAACCTCACAAAGCTTCTACTTCCTTCCTATATTGGTTATTAAGAACACCCAGCTACCAGTATAAGCATTCACAAAATAAAACAGCTCTCATCATGTTAAAGAAGACCTGTGTTCTTCAATCTCTCACCCCCAAGCTCAACAAGTCTGAGACTTGAAAGGTGGTGGAACCCTGTAGAACAAGTTAAGCTCTCCTCATACATCTTACCTCAAGATTAATTTATTCACCAGAAATATTGAAATTGGCCAAAGGCCAATACAAAGAGCATTTGTAAGTGTGCACGGAAAAAGGAACTGACAGGAGGGAAGATGTTCTTTTCTGGTCGAAGAGTGGGGACTGGGGCTGGATGCTGTTAGTCCCAGACTGACTCTGGTGGCCCAGCTTTGACCTCTCCGTGTTCACCTTCCTTCAACACAAAGACAGGTTCCAGTAAGACAGATTTCTATTTAAGCTCCAGCTTTCCCCCTTTCAACTGAACGGCCCTTTAGTGAGTGCATTCTTCCTTCGGAGTCCTATTTTGCAAAATAGAGATAACACAATTCCACTTTGCATAACTTAGAGAATTAAATGAGATAAACTGTCAGGAATGGTATTGTTCAAGTGTATTTAATGAAAACCTCTGCCCTTCCCTTTAGCTCCCTTCTCTGAGCAGCTGTTGTTTTTTACCAAACCAATTCCAGATTCTCTTTTCTTTCCTGGGACCTACTGTATTCCTTTTTCTTCTTCTACCTTTAGTTCTGTCCTCACTGATGCCTCCTTTTCCACTTATAAATTTAGTCATAACTCCCTCACCCTTAAAAATGCCAAAAATCCCAGCCCTTGCTTCTGTCCTACCTTCTGATTAAGCAGCTTTCTTATCTTTAGTCATCCCTTCACCATCCACTTTTTGAAAGTCTGTGCTTGCTATTTCCTTTCGTCATCCCTTCTTGGCCAGATTGAGCTCCCAACCCCCACTGATGTGAAACTCCAGGGGTCTCTCCACAGCCAGCTCTGGGGGTAGGCTACCTGCTGGGACATCTGGTCATTGAGCACGTTCTTATTTGTGTTTATTGTTAAATGTTCATCTTCCTTAGTTTCCCCTTCACAAGACATTCCTGATCTGATCTCTCTTGCTTCTTCCCTCTCTAATCATCCCTTTTGGGATCCTTTAGTTCACCCACTTTATCTTTGCTCCTGGGTCAATGAGAAGATTGCATTCCCCCTCCTCTAAAATTAGTCATGGTGAAGCATGTGACTAACGCTGGTCCATCAAATGTGAACACAGACTATGATCCATCCCTGGCTGGAGCATTTAATTGCCAGAGCTTAAGGCTCCAGCTGTCACACAGGTGCTATAAATCCAAAGGTGCCCAAGTAGCTGAAGCAAAATACAGAAAGTCTTGCATGAGAAAAAGAGTGAACTCTTGTTACCTCACTGATGACATGTTTTCTGACCTTTCAGTACAAATATTAACACAAGAAGGAAAGGCATTAATAACCTAATGATACTCTGATTTATTTCATTTTATTTTAGTGGCTGGGTGTGTTTAGCGAAGTTTCAATAAAAAATTATTATTATTATTGAGACAGAGTCTCACTATGTCACCCTCAGTAGAGTACAGTGGCCTCACAGCTCACAGCAATCTCAAAGTCTTGGGCTTAAGCGATTCTCTTGCTTCAACCTCCCAACTAGCTGGGACTACAGGCACCCACCACAATGCCTGGCTATTTTTTGGTGGCAGTTGTCATTGTTGTTTAGCAGGCATGGGCCGGGCTCCAACCCACTAGCCTGGGTGTTTGTGGCTGGCACCCTACTCACTGAGCTATAGGCACTGAGCCAAAAAATTAATTTTGTTGGTGTCCATTAATAGAATTTTACCGTATGAGTCCCATAGATAGATGTGAACACCTGTGTTCCTAGGGCTGTCCCTTCACACATTCAAGCTAAGGGACCACCAACTCTCTAATTGTTCCTTAATAAGTGATCGTCTTAGGGAAGCCTTAGAACTGTTGCCTGATTTTCATGTCAGAAACTTGAGTCACCCTTGAATTTTCTTCCTCCTTTACTCTGGGTACACAAACAATCACAGAGCCTGTTGATCATCTGAACTTACAACAATACCACCTCTTCTCTTAAGTCCCAGTGGGCCTTCCTGTTGTCCACTCTCAGCTGCACCCTGGAGACGCTGTGCTGACCAGTTCTTCCCACCACCGGTGTTCCCTCCACGCTTCTCTTCCTGTGACGCCCAGAACTTCTCTCCTGGAAGCCATTTCCTTCGCCCTTTCAGTGAAATCCACATTGTGCAGAAACTCCAGATGTACCTGCGGTCTCCTGTTCTTCCTCTCGGGCCGTCACGCTCTCTGCCTTACCTCTCCCGACCTCTCTTACCTCCTCCAAGTTATCAATCCCTTGACCTTCCCTTCAGATTCATTGGACACGCTGACATCTCTAACTCAGAACTTCATCTCTCATTTTTCATAGTTGACTCATACGACTCCTTCACTTCCTCCTATCTCAACTTATATGTCACAGTTCATGATACCCAGGAAGCACTAATAAATATTTGCTGATTAATTCTATTATTCCAGCTGAGACTCTTCATCAGCTCCTTTCTATATTACTGAAACGGCATCTAACTCTTGTCCCTGCTCCACCTCTGTCCCTGTCAACTGCAGTGCTCACCATGTAGAACCCAGTTACCTGGATATAGAATGTTACTAGATTTAATTTTCTAGTTTCACTCTTTAGTTATTATGGTCATCCTTGCTTGTCTCAGTTAATTACCTCCTCCAATCTTAATATAATAGTGGGACACAATAATTAATTAAAGACATGAATAATCTTTTGATTAATATACTGATTAGCCACAATAAATTTGACTTACTGAAAACAATCTTGAGCTGGAATCAGTTGATGTTTTTATCTATGTGGTCTCAAGAGTTAAACATCATGATTGCTCAAAATACACAGCACAAATTTTGAAAAATTTTATTTTCTTGATAACTGCACCAAATTGTTGATTTTTTTTGCTAAAAATAGGATGCCAGACTCATGTTTTCTTTTGTCTTTCTGAAGCCACTAAATCATAATTTAAGATTGTTAAAGTATAATGAATTTTACACAACTTACTATATGGACAGAAATTGTGAGCATAATTCCTTTTTAATATATACAAAGTCTAATACTAAACTGCAAGAGGACAGATACTTTATATTGCTTATTTCAATAAAAGAAGCAATAAAAATTATGATTTGTGAGAATTAGACTACAGTGAGAAATTAAAAGAAATGAAATGCTGGAAACTAAAAGAACTATACTGAAAATGGTCAGAAAATAGAAAACATAATTTATGTAATATATAATTATAATGTAACATAGAATATATAATTAAACAAATCTTTATATATGTAGGGAATAACTATTTCAGCAGACAGAAGGTATAATATAATTTGTAAAATAAATATATGACACAACACATCAAAGTTAACAAATAAGCATTTTAAAAGAATGCTAATAGGTTTCTAAAATTACTAGGATTGTTGACGAAGACTACACAAGTAGGATCTAATGAAACTTTCTCTTGGTGTTTGATTTATCAAGTTTAAGTTCTCAAAGTTCTTATTTCAGAAGATTTCATTATTTAATAACTTTAGTCTTTCCTAAGTTTAGATATTATCTCCTTTGTAGTTCTGAGGCTATAAAGCACATGGGCACCCCTTTGACTAAGCACGCAGGGTCTCTCTCTGTGTAGAACTAAGTTGATCATTCCCACATTGGTATGCCTCATGCTACCCAGGCTCTTCTACATAAAATAAATTTTGTTTTGTTTCTGTGTCTTTCATAAAGGACAGCTGAAGTCACAGTTATACTACAAGAATAAATAATGGAAAAATCATTATTTTAAAATTGACTACATATTAAAATTTTATAATAACAAAAAGATAACATTGCAGGCCATATATAACTGTCCTGGTAAAAGTTCTAAGAAACCTTGGCTCGGCACCCATAGCACAGTGGTTATAGTACCAGCCACATACACCAAAGCTGGTGGGTTCAAGCCCTGCCCTGGGCAGCTAAACAACAATGACAAATGCAACAAAAAATAGCCAGGTGTTGTGGTGGGTGCCTATAGTCCTATCTACTTGGGAGGCTGAGGCAAGAGAATCACTTAAGCCCAAGACCTTGAGATTTCTGTGAGCTGTGATGTTGCAGCACTCTACTCAGGGCAGCAGCTTGAGACTCTGTCTTTCTTAAAAAAAAAAGTAAATAAATAAATAAAAAAGTTCTAAGAAACCAATAATAAGTAACTACATTTGGTAGCTAATGGTATGGCACAAACATTTATCAAAATAAAAATGAGGTCCATATGTATGTCAACTCTTTATTATAAGTATCATTAGAAACTATAGAGCCCCAAAAGAACTCTTGAGGGTAAGTCTCTCAAAATAAAGAATAACATTTTAAGTGCATAGCGATTACAAACTCATTTGATATTCATTCTAATTGCAATGACTATAATGAATATACTTTGTATTCAAACAGATGTCACAAGCACTACTACAAAAGTTCCAATATAATTCAGTCTTAGTTAAGAATGAGGAAATGGATATTTAAAATTGAATGTTACCATGAAGGAGGGAGAAGCCCAATTACAGTAAGCATTAGCTCCTCAACAAAACAAATGGAAGATTTTTCTTAGATTGTGTTCTTCCTTATTTTTACCTATACAGAATAATGAACACAAGGAATTTGCTCTCATGAACACTTTTTCTCTTGAATCAGCTGGTCTATAGATTGATTAGTTTGGAAAATAGAAATTGGAAGTGTGTAAGATGACTCAGAAGAATCATTCTATGATGTTTAGAGACTAATATACAAAAGGATTAAAAATATTATTATGCCAGTCTTATGCAGCTGAAGGAGATAATTATGAATGCCATTTTATTTTGACGGGTCAGATAAATTCTAATATTCTCTTTCATCTTCTCCCATGTGAAGAACTAACACCTGAAATTCCAACACGAGAGACCTTCATGTCCTAAATTGAAGACAATGTTTCTGAATATATGGCTCACAGAATCATTCATGGATGTCTGTTAAAAGCAAACGTTTCTGGACCCCAGTTTCTATCAAAGCCTGAGCGAAAGGCCATGGAATAAGCATTTTCACATCCACTAGGAAATTCAGATGTGCGCTGTGGTTTAAAAACAACTGCTTCAGGTTGGACAAGTTAATATTTAAACTATATATTATTCTTTTCATTCAAATCTGCAAACATTTATTAAGTATAGATCCTATGTGAATGAACGATTTGATGTATATAGGACATCCAAAAAACTCAAGAATCATATAAGCTTATTTTCAAAATACAATTACTAAGTACAATAATAATCTACAAATATCTAAAAACACAAAGCAAGCAGTTTGTTTATTGTGCAGATTAAAAATTTGCTCAATTTCAATTTATCAGTTCTTCCCCAGCAAGGGGTCATCTGGAAATTGAAAAGAAACATGTTCATCATTATTAGAGAATGTAACCACATAGTGTTTAAAAACTAGTTCAGGCTGGGCACAGTGGCTCACGCTTATGATCCTAGCATTCTGGAGGCCAAATCAGCTGCACTGTTTGAGCTCAGGCATTTGAGACCAGACCGAGCTAGGGTGAGACTTTGTCTCTACTAAAGATAGAAAAATTAGCTGGGCATTGTGGTGAACACATGGAGTCCAGCTACTTAGCGGTGAGGCAGGAGGATCGCTTGAGGCCAAGAGTTCGAGGTTGCTGTGAGCTGTGATGCACTACAGCACTCTAGCCAGGGTGACAAAGTGAGACTGTCTCAAAACAAAACAAACGAAAAATCAATTCATACAGTTTTTCTAGTGTTTTGCACACCCTGTGTTTTGTAAAGGAGAATATTTAATGCATGAGGCTTCCGGGTGGCTGAGGGGAAACTGAACTCCAAGACCAGGAAGGCGGAAGGTAAACCACCTCCCTCACCTTCCTCTAATTCTCCTGGCGCCTAAACTGTAAGTTGAACATATCTGGAAGCCATATTGTATTTTTTGATCACCAGAGCAAAATTCAAAGAGTGAAATTTGACTTTGGAGTTTGATAAGGAAAGCATGAAAATAGAGAAAATAAAAATGAAGGTATTAAGTTCTTATTTTCTACTCATTTATTTGTCTTCATCCCCACCCTGGGATTGAAGACTAATTAATGGAAATCTGTGAGAAGAACATCAGTAAGGAGAGTTTACTCTTGAAACAGAGTGAGCACACCTGATACCATCCATTAATGGTTGATGGTTCCTGCGCCCGTGATTTTCTTGTATGACTTTTCCTAGCACTGAAAATAGGATCCCATAATTAAAAAAGAAAGAAAGAAGGAAAGGAAGGAAGGAAGAAAGGAAGGAAGGAAGGAAGGAAGGAAGGAAGGAAGGAAGGAAGGAAGGAAGGAAAGAAGGAAGGAAGGAAGGAAGGAAAGCTATGTAAAGTGAAGGCAAATAGAAAAAGAGAGTCAGGCTGTTGACCTTTAAGGACTGGTACCCACAGCCCTGGTTCTCAGAGGGTGGGTGGTCTCTCTTCCAGGGCCATCAGCATCACCTGAAAACTTAACGTAAGAATCTGCTCGAAAATCTTTTTCACAGTGCTGAAGGCTGGACAGCCCAGGATCAAGGTGCTAGCTGTCTCTGGTCTGGTCTCTCTTTCCAGCTTGTGAGTGGATACCTTTTTGCTGTGCCCTCACATTGGGGAAGGAGGGAGAGGGAGGGAGAGGGAGCGAGGGAGGGAGAGAGGGAGGCAGAGACAAACCCTTAGGACCCCACCATTATGACCTCATTAACCTTAATTACTTCCTAAAAGCCTAATCTCCAAATACAATCATATAGGGTATCAGGGGTTTAACACATGAATTTTGGGGGAACACAGCTCCATCCACAGCATTTATTGCAAATGTAAATTCTCAAGCATCACCTCAGACCCGCTGAGTCAGAAATTCAGGGAATGGGGCCCATAGTTTGTGGTTTATTAATCTCTCCAGGTTACTCTAATGCACACTAAGATGTGAGAAGTGAGGCTTTCAGGATAGAGCCCCTCACCCCAGCTCAGCATTGCCTCTGCTCCGTGGGCTCCCCCCATGCCTCCTCCCCGGCCTTATTTTCTACAGGACACTCTGCTTGTAGTTCCAGCACAAGCCTTTGCACATAGAAAGCACTCAAACCTTCATAGTATCATGAGCAATTTTTCTTATAACTTTTCTCTACTCCTTATGATGCTGGTTCAATACTGATTTGGGTCATCAAACAGTCCATGGGTCTCAGACACAGCACAAAGTCACTTCCAACATTCCAATATTATCAAAAAATAGTAATATATAGTTTGCTACTTATGATGTCCTTAAACGGATCTGGTCCTTTAAGTGCTTAGTATATTACCTCGTCAAATTCTCACAATCACCCTGAAATAGGCGATATGCTCTCTGAGAAGAGATACTAGAAATCGAAGCTTAGTATCAAGAGACCTATTGCACAGCACGGTGGCTACAGTTACTTGCAAGGCGTTGTATTCTTGAAAATTGCTGAGAGCAGTTGTGTCCTCAACGCAAATAATAAGTATATGAGGTCATGCACGTGTTAATTAGCTTGCTCTAGCCAGTCTACAATGTGTACATGTTTTAAAACATGTCATATATAAGTATACACAATTTTTATTTGTCAAAATAAAGGTTTATTCAACGGAAGTGGCAAAGCTGAAAGTTATAAACCTTCATTTCCTTGACTCAAAGCACACACTTCCACTATGTCATCCTAGACCCAGGGATGGGTCTGTCAACATCTCGGATTTACCACCAAGACCCCAAGAGCATAAAGGTCTTCCCTAAGGTAAAGTTATTTTCAGTATATGCTTTGTAATCTAACACAGACGCGTGCTGGCACATACACACTAGCAGGCGTCCTCAAACTTTTAAACAGGGGGCCAATTCACTGTCCCTCAGACCGTTGGTGGGCCGGACTATAGTTTAAAAAAAAAAAAAAAAACTATGAACAAATTCCTATGCACACTGCACATATCTTATTTTGAAGTAAAAAACAAAACGGGAACAAATATAATTCACACCACTGCATGTGGCCCGTGGGCCGTAGTTTGAGGACCCCTGCAAAAGCATTGCTACAGTCAGCCACCATAAGAAAATATTCAAGCTGAACTTCTTGAGCCAGATACTGTTAAGTGAGAGTGGAAACCGAGAGCTCTACACTCTGTCGCTGTTCTATATCCCATTTACCTGTAGGCAGCCCGAGAAAGTGCCTGCACCCCAACGACCAGCACCTGGGAGTTCTCAGATCACTGAGAAACTTTCCCCAAAGCCACTGTTGATGATTAAGCACCAGAAACGCACACAGGTGTACACACTCAAAACCACAAAAAAATCTGCTGATTTTAAAACAATGGCATCTTGTTTCAAAATTCTACTTTTTAAAGCTTCATTAGCCAGAAAACGAGCCCAGTTATTCTCCTATCCCGGTTCGAGCTTCCTGCGCATTGAGGGCTGGACTACAGGGAGGTCAGCCCCACGCCTGCTGGACTGTCCAGGCAGTTCCGAGCGCCAGCTGAGCTAGTCATCAACAGTCACATTCCATCCTCAGCCTACCTGGGGTGTTCAACAACCTGGACATCTTGCAGAAGTAAGAGACGTACTGCTCGCAGTACTCAGCGCTGCCGGTGATGGCGCTCATCTGCTCCATGGAGGCGCTGTAGGCCAGCTGTGTCACCGAGTACTTTTCTGGGGTGTAGCCGAGCACAGTCGTCTGCATCTGCAAGTCATGAGACACGATGGTCCACACTTTGTCCTCTGTGGGGAGAGAAACGACCACAGCACGGGTGTATTAGTCTGCACGCACGTCTCCAAACGTCAAAGCACAACTGAGCCACCCTCTAACTGGGCTTTTCAACGAACTGGTGTAGAACGGAGTTAAAGATAGCAACCCTCAAATAAACCCTGCTCTTTTCTTATATATAAGTTTTGCTTATAAGGACAAAGTAGAAAAGTCATATTTTTATTAAAAGCCAATGCAAGCTACTTCCTGCAAATAAAACTGAAAACAGCTTGTGCATCTGGCTGGCCCTCTAACATCCGTGGCATTGAATGTGAGGTTCCTTATGTTCCGACTCCTTCCTGACTCTGTGACCCGTTATTCCTGCGGTAGAACAGCATTCTGCTCTTTCCTAAATGAACTGCGCTCTCTCAGGCCTCTGGGTCTTCCTGCACGCTGTGGGCTCTAATCAGAATATACATCCTCAGCTTGTCAACAAATGTTCTTTTCACCCCAACCTTTCAGGAAAAATTAGATGTTGCAGTCTCTGTTATGGAAATGCTCTGGGCATGTGGGATAAAGAAAATGAGTAATTAACTTGGTGCTTTGGACCCTGAAAATTTCAGTATGTGAAAAGAAGAATCAGATATAAAGTAGATGAGGTTAAATAAAAGCTGTATGCATTTTAAAATTTTCTTGAAGCATCATTAAGAACCTAAGACAATGTTACTTTGTAAAAAAAATGTAGACATATGTTCTGACTCTGTACCCAAAAAAGCTCCAAACCAAGGATCACCCCCAAGCACCAGACTGTCATCACTAAATGCCATTTTCCACTCAGTACGAATAAACCAGGATCCCTGGAGAAATGATTGATTTCAGGGCTGGAAATATACAAGACGAAAGATGAGCCAGAAACATATCATCACACCAGGGAAAAAAAAGCTATGGGAGATGGGGGCAGTTCAAACAACCCCAGGGCCAAAGAAGAAACAAATGTCTATATCAGTAAGAATTCCCTGCAATGGATTAAAACACATCAAGTGTATTTAAATCCATGAGTTTGTTAACACAGTAAAAATCTTTAATTTTGGAAGATGTTAGGTGACTAGTTATTTTGAATGTTGGTAAGTAATGGCAAAGAATCAAGCTTTTTAGTTTGTCTTTTCTGTATGTACTGTAACCAAATGTTACCTTCACGGAGATATTTCCACTTAATAAAAAAAGACTAAATGGATAGAATTAGAGTATCATCATTTCATGAGATCGTGGCCCTCTGACTTCAAGATTATTCTTTTTTTAAGCAACAAAGGGGGCAAGAAAAGCCTCATCTTTCCCTGTTTGCACCCCTTTTAATGAAAGGGTTTGTTATGTAAAATCTAGATTAGGTAAGAAGGCCGCCCCCAAGCTCCAGGATCATCACAAGTTTCCTAAAGGCTGAAGTTTCCCCACTTCGCTGATTGATCACACAATCAACCTTACATGTAAAGTAGAACGGCGGAAATAAAGCGTGAATTTGATGAAGCTTATAGATCTAACTGCAGATTTCCAGAAAATACTGAGGAAGAGGAACACGTTAAATGACACCCAGGGCAAACAACCCCTGGGTTCCATCTGCCTTCATCAGCTGATCAATGCGAGGAAAGGGGCAGGTGGGAGGTTGGGGGGAGAGAGGGAGGGAGAGAACTTCCTGAGTTCCCTCTCAGGCGCCTTCCTTCCCTCCTTCAGCGGAGGACAATGCCCTTCTTGCTGGCGCTCAGGACAAGACCACCCCTCCTCTCATTCTCTGAGGCATCACCCACCCATGGCGCGTCCTGTCTGCTCCACCTTCAGCGTGTTTTCTCAACCTGAGCTCTCCTCCCCACACTCCTCCCCCCACCCCGCCACACTGCTCTGGTCTGAGCCCCCCTCGCCTCTCACCTGCATACCCTCCAAGACGCCCTCGTATCCTCACATCTACTCCCCACTCCTCCCCAGGGCAGCCAGGTGAGGCTCTTCCACTCTAAGTCAGTTCTGATGCTCTGCACCAAGCCCTCAGGTGGCAACAGGTGTTCCATGTTACTCAGAGGAAAAGTCAAGTCCTTAAAGCCGCCAAGACCCTCCAGGACCCGGCTCCTCTGTGCCTCCTTCCTTGCTCACTGGGCTGACCTTACTGTTCCTCTGGGAGCCTCCACACTTGTCCCCGTCTCTAGTCTTCTCCTCCTTGTCCAGATCTTTGCCCCAGACCAGCCTTTCCTGTGCCGTTTCTGCCCCCAGAGCTGCTCTCCGCCTCCCTCTCCTGCTTTCTTCTCCCAGCATCATCTCCCTCTGATCTGTGCATATTTTCATTATTCTGTATGCCTCTCTCTCCGCATACAAAAAGTAAACAACTTCAAAAAATACTAATTAAGTAGAGACATGCTTTAACAAAAAATAAATAGAACAAAGCTCCCAATGTAGGAGCTGCCTAAAACCATTTTGGCCGTGGCTCTGTCTCTGCCATGACAGTCCTTAGGCTCTGCAGAGGCCTCCTCACCCCTCCGCAGTAAGCCCCCGTCAGTAACAACTCACCTGGACATACACACGGTCTGCTTAACTCTTCTAGGATCAATTAGCACAAGTTCAGTATGGTGCCTCCTACAGGGAAATACTTTCCATAGTAATTATTTTTCCAGTTTTACCTTCAGCCTGTCTGGGATTACCTTCCTTTAGTTCCTCTGACACAGCAAAAAAGGCACAACATATTTTGGTAATTCTGTCACTTTCTGATCTGATTCTTACAACAAACTGATTTTCGTTTACATCCAGACTTATAGATTTACCTTTACCTAATTAAAAATCAATTAATTACTTGGGTTAGTTTTATCTGTTATAATCAGCCTCTGGCACACAAGTCTCAGATGTCTGACACGCCTTCCTTTTATTTTATTTTATTTTATTTTTTCACAACCCACTACCAAGAGCTATATATATTATACACACACACATATCTTGCTCATGATAATGGCAAGAGTATAAATCAAATTAAGGAAGGGGAGGATATTGAGTGTGTATGGGGATTGTATTTTTTAATTCAGTAGGAACTAGAAAAGACTTCACTGAAAAAGCGATATTTGGATAAATAAGGTAGCTAGTTATCCAGCAAGCCACATGAATGTCTGGAGAAAATCTTCCAGAAATGCAAATGTTCTAATTCTAGAATGTTCCTGGCATTGTCCAGGTATGCAAATAGGTCTGTGAGGGAGAAAGGGGAAAATGGAGGGAGTCAAGGAGGTCAGAAGATGGGGCAGGAGGTGCCCTGAAAAGCTGAGCCATCATAGTAGGGGTTTGACATTTTGGTACAAAAACAAACAAAAATCTGTGGGCATTGGAAGGGTTGGAGCAGGAAAGTGGCATGCTGCAATTCACATACTGAAATGCTGTCCTTTGCCTCAATAAAATTTCATTTTAGGAACATTAAGAATGGAATGCACACACATGTGTATGCATTTTATGCAAAGATTTAAAGATTTTTAGTATCATAACATTTTAAGACTAATTGTGAGCAAATGTAAAAGGTAATATGTAAGTTCTATTTTGATGGAATAAAATAATTACTGCCGCTGCATTTTGCTAATTATTTTGTAACAATTTATGTTACACATTGGAATAGTTCCATATTAACTAGCCATTACATCTTAAGGGACAAATGAGTATTAACGATTTTTCAGATATCCAGCATCTAAAAGAAGGAAGGGGTAGTTACACTACACAGATTTTCCTTTCATTATGTCATAAGGGAAACATTAAGAATCTTATCCCCATATGCACGGCGTCTTTATATAACACAAATTATCAGAAACTACTACAAATGGCAAATTCTAAATTTCTAAGTTCCTTTTTAATGAGGAAGAAACTGAAAAACTTGTGCCTTTCAAATATTGTTTTCAGATGACTGCCTTATGAAAATTTGGGATTATTAAGAATTGAGCATCTGACTCATGATGCAACTATGTATTCAAAAATTGCCACACTGTATATTGTTATCAATACATGATTTAATGACATGTTTCAAACACCAGGGAACATGTGGAACACATTCTAGGGACATATCCTTGTCCTCAGCAGTGACAGTCCCCAAGATTAACCAGTTTAGTTATGTTGACGTGAATGCGTTAGAAAGGTCTTTTTGCTAACTACAAGACTGAATCCGTATCCTCAAACTATCTATAATTCTCAAGTAATTCACTTCACAGGAACTCAATTCCTTGCATCGCTGGGCCTCTGAGTGGGGACTGATAAAGCCAGAAAGGAGCCAGTGAAGAAAAGGAAAGGGTGCTTCCTACCAGGACACAAACAGCTTCTCGCTCGTGAATAGGCTGTTCCCGTCTCCCTCCCACGTTACCCACGTAGAATCTGAAGTTCACACTAAAGAGCAAGTCTAAATATGGTATATTTTAATAAAAACTCCAACGTGAGTTGAGTGTAATGGAAAAAATTTTTGTGTGTCCTATGCACCTGTATTTTTAGCAAAGTGTCATTCTTACCTTTAAAATGGTATCACCTGACTAGTTAATACTCGATTTGTTAATTAGAGAGTTTTTTCCCACCTTTATTCCAATTTTCTCTGGAATAATTCTTAGGAAGAAAGAAATATATTGAACAATTTAAATTTCAAATGGCCTATAAAATGTATCGAACTGGATGTGGCCGACATACCACACATAGCTGGGTTCCTGAGCCACCTGGCATCTGTTATAATCACTTTTCAGGGGTGACTTTGGGTGTCTCACTCTTATAACAATGTAGAGACACTAAACTACAATATATATTTCACTGAATATTTTTGTATTTTATGTAAGCCTTGGCCTGCTGGGTAAAACTAGCAAATTCAATTTTCTGTATCTTGAAATTTGCCCTGTATCTCACCAACTGTTTCCTAATAACTTTGTCTGTCTTCATTGGGCAGAGAACTTTCAGTGGCTTTTACCCTGATTCAATCAATGAACATTTTAACGCCAACTATGAGCAATCTAAGGGCAGGGGTTTCTAATTAAATGCTATTAAGTTAATAGAAATGGCTTTTTGAAGGCTTGAACATTAGGTCTTCAAGGAGGACATTTGCACAGGAACAAGCCTGCCGCTTAAAGAAGCTATGTTCTTACGGAGAGATTTTGGAATACCACAAATACTAATAGGATAGCAGCTCAGACAGCATCCATTTTGACTGCGTTCTATTAGAGAAATAAGGCACCGAGTCTCGGGAAGGGTAAGTGGCTTGAACAAATGAGTACTACGAGTTAATGGCAAAACGATGGAAATGCTGTCTGCATCCTCTGGATTTAGTGTTCTCCTCACCCCACTGCTCCGTATCTCTCTGACTCAGTGGTGGCATCCTTTGTGAAACCACACTTTTATTGTCTTACCTCTCCCCTCCACAGCACTGCGCTAATCTGGGGGGCGAAGAGGCAACATGTAGGTACTATTTTAGATTTTTAAAAATATTATTTAAAAATGATACATGCACAGCCTATTACATCAAGTACGATGTCCTGGCTTGTAATATAATTCAATCATTCATGCATTTACAAGCCATTGATTGAGTTCCTGATCTGTTTCAGTACTGTGCTAGGTTATGGGGAGGCAAAGATGAAGACGAGCTCGTATCCTCAGCCAGCTGGGGTCCAGAACTGCAAATTACAAATGTGTACTAAATCTGTGCCGGATAAAAAGTTGTGTGACCCAGCTTTACAAAGACGTGAAGCAACTTGGTAAACGTGGCATTTACTATGAGTCATGACAGACAAATGGAGATGAGCTACATGAAGAAGAGGATGGTCCTAGCAATCCCACCCTTCTTCTTACGAAGTCAGACACCTTGGAGACAAAGGGGGCTCAGTACATGGAAATAAGGGATGTTGAAGGATTGCAAATTTAAGATTGCAGAGTCATTACAGTTGTACATGGGTTGAAAGATCTAGTGCATTATCATACATGGGGCTGCCAAAACTTGTGGACATAAAAGATTAATTCACATTTTAAAAACCATTTATGCAAACACAAGAATGCCTTTAATATGCACTTCCTGAAGAGCTGTACCTAATTGCTCACAATATGCCACTTTGTCTGAGTTCTAGAGATGCAGCGATAAGCAAGGTAAAAAGTTCCCATGTCGGGCAACGCTGGTCAATCTAAATGTGGGCAGCAGGGAACAAACAAGTAAAGAACAACTCTAATGATTTCTTTTTACTTATATGTCTATGTGGAATGCTTGGTAAGGGAAAGAGAGTGATCAGTGTGTCTGACATTTTGTATCAGACACATAGGGGGGAAAATGAGATTCAGATTATGTGTGGATTTTGGACTGATCATTTACCTGGAAAAATGATGGTGCTATTTACTAAAATTGGAAGAATTGGGGGCAAATGGAAGCCAATAGGGAGCCTGAGAGGAGGCAGCCAGAGAGGCAGAGGCAGTAAAATCAGAGAAAGGTGTAGGATGAGTTTCAGGGCAGAGGGTTGAATTTCACCAACTAACGTGAGTGGTATTTCAAGGTCAAGTGAAATAATAATTGCAATCATTACCACATTTTCAAAGCTAAGGGCATCTGTGATTTTTTTTCAAGAGGCTTTCAGGAGTACAGGGTGAAAGAGAGCCTAATTAGCTCAAGTTAAAGGAAGATGGGAGAAAAGAAGAAAGTTAAGATAATTCTAAGCCGTTTTCTTTCATCAAAAGGAATAGGGATGTGGGTAGATTCCAGTCTCTGTTTTTAAGATGATGATCATTACAGAACATTTGTATGCTAGTAAGAACTACCTGGTAAAGATTATTTGACAATACTATTTGTAAATTATAGCCTTACAAGAGAAGTAGACTGATGGCTTGGTGAACTTACACTGTGCTGCCATAGTTACATGGTATTATGATTATCATGATAGAGAAATACATTTTCTGTTACTGAACTCTTTTTTTTTTTTTTTGAGACAGAGCCTTAAGGTATCACCCTGGATAGAGTGCTGTGGCATCACAGCTCACAGCAACCTCCAACTCTTGGGCTCAAGTAAGTCTCCTGCCTCTGCCTCCCAAGTAGCTGGGACTAAAGGCGCCTGTCACAAAGCCCGGCCATTTTTTGGTTGTAGCCGTCATTGTTGTTTGGCGGGCCGGGCTGGATTCGAACCTGCCAGCTCAGGTGTACGTGGCTGGCACCTTAGCCCGTTGAGCCACAGGCACCGAGCCTGTTACTGAACTCTTAATTTTAGAAACTTGAGTTACACAAGTTTGGCTTATACTCATAATATTTAAACTTAAGGTAGTTTAATATTAACATTTCATGCAATACATTACATTAAGAAAACACATTAGAAAAAACCAGAATAATTTTAATAGAATCATCTATATAAGGATAACATGTAACTCCCATATACACATGTAAACAGAAATCTTAGTGTATTAGTAATAAAAATAATCTTGAATTTAATAAAGGGTTCAAATATTAGTCATAAGAGAATTCTTCCCTTCCATCAGATAAAGGAAATGCTTATGACCACAATTCCCATTTAACATTATGCTGTAGTCTTTGCCATGAGAATAAGAGAAGTAAAACAAAGTCATAATAATAATAATGATAATAATAATAATCCTAAGAACTGGGTGAGAGAGATATACACATTGAAGCTTATTAGAAAAGTCTTTAACTTAACAAAGATAGTTAGATATGAGAATGCACGAAAATCAATATTTCTAATAATGAACAAGTACAATAACTTCAAAATGTAATCCATGATACAACAAAATATAACCTCACAAAAGATAGGAAAGATCTTTATAGAGAAAAATTTTAATTTTTTATGAGCAATATTAAAGAAGAATCACATAAATGGAGAAATGTTCGATATTTATAGGTTGGAAGAATCAATATCATAAAGATATTAATTCTTCTCAAATTGATATATACATTAATTGCATTTACAATCAATATCACAATAATTTGTGTGTGTAAATGTAATTGAAATGCTGATTAAAAAGAATTTTTTTTTGCCAAAACTAAAATGAGACTTTATTTATGTACCATAATTAAAAAAATTATATGCAAGAGCCAAGACATTCTTAAAGAAGAACAATGTAGAGAGAATTGTTCTATTGGGAATCATGACTACATTAGGTTTGGTACAGTCAGAGACAATTAGAATATAACTAATTTAAGAAACTTAAAGCAAAATCCATGTTTATCATGGAAACTGGATTTAAATTAAAGTCAGCATTCAATACTATGAGAAATTTAGAATTGTTTATTCATACTGAAAAAGTAAAATTTGATCCCTATCTTTAACCCTGCATAAAAATCAATTCCAGATGGGTGGATTAAAGTCATAATAAAAAGGAGAGGTTCAAAATATATAGAAGAAATAATAAATAATACTTTTATTATTTATGAAACAAGGCATAAAATGAACACACTGCAATGGTAAAAAAAAAAAAAATACATGGTGGGCGGTGCCTGTGGCTCAGCGAGTAGGGCACTAGCCCCATATACCGAGGGTGGCGGGTTCGAACCTGGCCCTGGCCAAACTGCAACAAAAAATAGCCGGGCGTCGTGGCAGGCGCCTATAGTCCCAGCTACTCGGGAGGCTGAGGCAAAAGAATCGCCTAAGCCCAGGAGTTGGAGGTTGCTGTGAGCTGTGATGCCACGGCACTCTACCGAGGGCCATAAAGTGAGACTCTGTCTCTAAAAAAAAAAAAAAAAATACATGACGACTTTGTTAAAATTAAGCCCTCTTCTTTATCAGGATACCATATAGGACATGAAAAGTTAAGCCCCAGAGTAGAAGAGGTATTTCTAAAGCACATATCTAACAAAGATTAGCATCACATGAAGAACTTTTACAAGTGGTAACACAACGCCAAAGAAAAATGAGCAAGGGCTGCGAACTGGCAGTTCACAACCAAGTAAAATAAGTGGTCAGCCGACACATGGCCCCATCTCCACCGTAACCAGGGAAACACAAAGTAAAACTACAATACAATACATCATTGTCAAATTGGCAAACACTTAAAAATTTGGCTGTATCCAGAGTTCTTGAGGATATGAACACCTACACATTTCATAACCAGATTCTAATAACTACTTTGTAAAGAAAGTTGGCAGAAACTAGTAAATTTTAAGATGAGAGTATCCTTCAATACAATCATTGCTAGTCAAGCAACTTAGAGGAATTCTTGAACATTTGTAAGAGAAAATATGTTGTAAGTATTGCTCGCTATGGTAAACCAAAGCAACCTAAAAACCCATTCAAAAAGTGTGGAAAATAAATTTGAGTTATAGCTAGACAACTGAAAATTATAAAGCATTTGAAAATGAATTAACTGGAAGTGTATTTATCAATATGACTTAGAACATTGAATGGAAAATGCAAATAAGAGGGGCATTGCCATTTTTATAATTTTTTTATTATTGTTGGAGATTCATTGAGGGTACAAGAAACCAGGTTACATTGATTGCATTTGTTAGGTAAAGTCCCCCTTACAATTGTACCTTGCCCCCAAAAGCTGTGTCATACACCGAGATCATTTTTATAAAGTTTTAAGAACACAAAATATCAATAAGCTATTCCAAGTTTTGAGAAAGGAGAATAAGATTGGGAACCTAATAATACTTGGGCTTTAATTTTATATTTGATATTATATTTGATATTATTATGTTATTTAATTTTATATTTAATCTGGGTGTTAGATAGGAACCAGAATTATTTTATATGAAAACAAACAAAATATACCTTATCTTAGATAAACTTTATATGAATATCCAGACACATAAAAGTAATTAGCAGATACTGCACACTTTTATAAGAGCTCCATGTACCTTACTAAGTAATTTACAAGATAATTTCTTGCTTGCCATATCTCATTCTTTAAAGTACTAAGTAACTTATAAAATTACTTACAGAACATTCGGGTTGAAAGACCCAGCATGATGTTTCACTATAGTGCAGTCTTTTTAGTCATGTAAAAGAGGATTCATTTCAAAGAGTCATCAGTCTTCCAGGTAGATAAGTTCATCTTAAAGACCATGCATTTATATGTTATTACTTTGTTTAGAAGGTTTTTAATAATCAGATATTAACAACATAATGACTACAAATTTCCTGTTACAGACTTTTTCTCCCCAAATATGTAAAATGTGAGCATTACACGCACTTCTGTAGGGTAGACTCTGATATTATAAAAGCCATCTCCCCACAGGCCGTGGTAGTTTGAGGCATTTTCCATAAAGATAGAGATGCACGCAGCTCAGGTAGCAGGAGCAGCTTTAATCGTGTGTAGAGAAAGAAGGTATGTAAAACAGATGGGTCTCTGCAGGGAACACGGAGGAAATGAGCTCCAAGTACAGATGCCGTTCTGCAGGTGGTGGAAAATGTTGATTATTTTTAAGGTCACAATTCCAGCCCAAAGATGGATGGCGAATCAAATGCTGAGCACAAGCAGAAATAATGGGAGCCCATTTTCATCCACCGGAAGAACAATTTGGAGCCTCCGTGTGTCTTTTTTTCTAGGAAAACGTTAGCCCTTTCCTGGGAAGAATAATCTTTGTGAATACTTCCGTTCCATTAGAGATGCTAAAAGTCTTTTCCAATACAGCTGGAGTTACTCACTGCATCCGTGTCAATTCTCAGACAAGCTAATCTTCCCTTTCCTTTTTCACTCACACTGGGCAGAGGTGTGGTTTGTGTGACTTCTCTACTCTAGCGTTCATCTGTGTGACAATAAGGAGTTTTCACCCTGGGTGGCAAGGAAATGTTACCTTTGATTCTTCTTGAGTATAATTAGTTTTTGATCTGAATTCAAACTTGGAGACTATGTTAATGTCATCTAGGATCAGTGACTGACCATTCCTGTGGAACTTTACAAGTAACACCGCCTGTTATTGAAAATACCTTAAAACATTTTGCACACACTTGGCTTAAAAATAAGCACTTTAAATATGCACTCTGCTATGCTGCCCTGTGGGCAGCAACTCAGGACAGGTGCTTACATTTTTTAGGGTGTTTGTTTTAGCTATTTCCTCTCCCTAGATGGTGTGCCCCTGTGAGGCCCCGAGGCTGACTCCCTCACTTCTGTGTACCCTTGATTTGGAGGGCACATTTTCATCCAGCCCCACCCAATCTGTCCTATTTAAACCTACATCTCACCCTGCAGCTTTCTTTGGAAGGAGTTCAGGAAAGGCCACCCCAAAATACATCGCTTGGTTGTTCTGAAGGCTTCAAACTTTGGGCACTCAGGAATGGCACAGGTAGGGAGGGCTTTCTCTGAGCACCCCTAACCTGCTGAAAGGGTTCTCAAAAAGGACCCCAAATGTCATCAATCTGCTTCTAGGAAAATCTCACCAGCCAGGGAAGAAAAAGGCAGATTACCAGAGACGGGACCCAGTCCACACTAGCCAGAGGAAACATCACCTGTTCTTCTGAGGACCGATTTGCCATTCCCAGAATTCACTCTACCCTAAATTGCGCACATACCCCCTCCCCAGTTCCCTGTGAGGAGGGTCTAAGCTTCTCGATCACACGGGCTTTCCGGCATTCATGTTTCTTGCCTGTGATTGCCCCCAGGATAAGTTTGTCTGTTTCCTCCTGCTAACCTGCCTCCTGCCAGCTTATCTCATGGGGTAGAGGCAAAGTTTTCCCTCCTCGACCCCCACTCTGTCTTTTCCCATAGCACACACCACCTTCTAACATAATACAAACTTGACATGTTCATGATGTTATTTTGTATTATCTGTCTTCTCACTTTTCTAATGGATTATAAACTCCAGGATGTCAGAGTATTTTAATTCTGTATTTTTTATTTACTGATGAATCTCTAATACCTAGAATAGTGCCCAGCCATCTGTAGAGGTTCAATGCCTGTTGGGCTAACATAGTTCACCTTATTCCTTTCTTCATTTAGTTTCCAACAAGCCTCTTTCACTGTCCTCATCAATGGTTCCTATAAAATGTCCATTTGAAACGTAGTTCACAGGGTGATAGATTCCCACCACACAGCTCTATAATATTCAGCTTAAAAAAATTAGCAAGTCTTTAAAGGTGGAAGAAGAGCAATATTTAAATTATAGAATCTTACAGCATTTGAGCTTCACTTGCCTATATTTACGAGATTGAAAATGCGAAGATTTTTAAAAGAGCAATGTACAAATATGTCTAAGGCACAATGTGCTTCTTAAAATCATCACCATTTGGGGGTTGAACAGTAAGATAATGATCCTGTAAAAAGTGGATATTCACATGGTAAACAGAGTGAGAAGCATATGAGCTTTCATTTCTTAAACAATTTGCTTTATTTAAGCCCTGTTCTAGGATCAGGCACATGAAAACAACGTGCATTTCATGCCACCAAACTAGTGACAGGATGGTACACAAGATAAGTAAGGACAGTACAACCTAAAATAGTCGACACTCATTTTCGGGCAACTCTCAGAATAATCTGAGTAATGATATTTAGCATGTAAACCACAAACCCACTTAGAATTTATATCAAATTCTTTACTGTAAATAATACTTAAAAATTTTCTAGTGTTATATTTCATATATTTTTTATTGTTGGGGAACTTTATTTTCAGTGAAAGGTTAGTTTAAACCTGAATTATGACAGGCTAACTTGAGAGATTATGCTCTTTCTGATCTTGCTATTGGAAAAGTTTTGATGTAATAAGAAACACATGATTGAAAATGACAATTTTATCCTTTCCCCTTTTCTAATGGACTATAAACTCCAGGAGGTCAGAGTATTTTAATTCTGTATTTTAGAATGCAGGCTGAAGGATAGAATCCTCTACAATGGATAGAGGATTCCTTTCATGTTGACCACAGTTCCTGTTACTGTCTCCCCTTCAAACTCAGGAAGATTAAACACACTCAAGCAATTTACATCCCTGGGGACACCCTGAGTGCTGTGGCATAAATGACTCCTCTTTAGAGGGATTGTGGCACATTCTTGCTTCTTCCAACCCAGATACCAGGCTTAATTGAAGATTTTTTTATGAGACAGATGATATTTGTCACCTTGGAAGAAAATCCCCAAATAATCAACTCCTCCAAGTATTTAATTTTCCCCAGTAGCTCAGTTTCTTTTCACGGAAGCAGCCCCCGTTGTGAAGGGCATTAACAATACAGCCTGACAGATTACATTCCTAAGTGAGGATAATTAGCTAGAAATAACTTTTAGGGAAAGAAAACCCTCAAGATAGCAGAGTTAACATATTCAAAGGATGAAAATGGTGTTTTCACTTTAATTTTCACAGAGGTACCAATGTTATAGGGGATTTTACTCTTCTTTGAAATTCTCTATGGGGCTTATCAACATATTAACCACCTCTAACTAAACTAAGGAAATTCTGCCCCATGCCAGGAAAACCGGACTCTCCTAGCTTTTTTATTTTTTCTTTCTTGTTTGGCCCTTAACTTTCCAGCTTCTAGGTTGTTTGCCAGAAAATACCTCCCACTTATGCCAGGCCCAGTACAGATCACTGTCCGTCTCCATCCCCTTCCCCAAGGATCTATGTTAACCTCTGTGCTTGCATTTACCATGTTGCATCTGAAACATTAACTGTGGCCATACTCTATTAAAGTCTCATTTTCATTATTTAATCCTTATTTCTTGGCCAAGTACCTGGTATTGGTGCTCAAGTACACAATAGATACTTGGCGAATGAAATAAACTCAGACTAAAACAAGTAAAAGGTGCCTTGCTCAGCTACCTGCAACTCAAGTCAGCATGAGTAGAGTTTAAAGCATAAAGAATGCATACGAAAGTCTGACGATTAAGTTCAAGAACTAATCCCGAAGAAGTGCTTCACATCTCATTCCTGAATGTGACTTAGGTCACCTTTAAGGAACTTCCCTTGGGAAGCTGTGCACTGATGCCAGTGCCTAGTCCACCCTTCAAAGCAATTTTGGAACTCTTTTTCTGGAATGGCTGTCAGAGTTGGCATTGTACAGGATCTGAGATGTTCTTGAACTTGCCACCGTATGCTTGTATTGGCAGTACTGTACAAAAAACTCAATAAGGTTTCATTACCTTTGCATATCAGTGGCTCCCAGCTGTGTTCCTGTAGATGTGTGGTGGTGTCTTTTTGAGAGGTGTTCATTATTGTTGTTGTGTGTTTTTGTGTGCCATATGATGACAGCTCTGATTGTCATCCCAGAAATAGAATTCCAGTATTGCTTTGAAGGTGAACTAGGCACTGGCATCGGTGCACAGCCTCCTAAGGGGTGTACATCAGCGGAGACTGTAGTGATATTCAGCAATGAGGGATGTAGCGCTTTTCCTAGGATGAGTTTGCAAACTTAATTGAAAGACCTCTGTATCACCATTTCCCCCAAATGCTAAGGTCACTAACTTCTGATCTGGGAATTGAAAAGATTCAGTTGTTTTTGGAAAACATTCAAGATAATGAGTCAGTTCTTCAGTACTTTATAGGACGACCATAAGGTAACTATAATAACAATCGTTTTGCCATTGCTGTTCAGGACATTGGCAACACTAAGGTGACTCAACTCTGATAAGTCAATGATTATTTCTGTGGCCCAATGGGTTACCAATCTCATGTAAGTGAATGAGAAAGTAAACTTTTTGACTTTTTTATTATTACTATTGTGAAAAACAGTAATTTTTGAATTGTGCTAGAAAAAAAATCACTCAAGACTCAGAAATGAACATAGGGAAAGCCCATGTACCTTGGAAAACAGCTTGATTTTGTCTAGTATCACTGAGGGTTTTCTGAATAGTTATTAGACTCACTCCTCACTGTCAAGGGAGTGACAATCACCTGAGGCTCAGTATTATTAACATCAGAATGAGAAGAAGAGTGGCAGAGAGAAAGAGAAAGGAAGGGAATCTTGGGACTCAGAAAGTCATACTCCAGAGCATAAAGCTCTGGCATGCTCAGTGCTCTGAACCAAAGCGGAGCTGACGTTTCTGGCTTTCTCCTTCCCTACTGTCTCTTGCTTCTCTTTCTCACCCCTTATCTAACTAAGGGCAGATCCTCCCGAAGGATCTGCTGTCATGCACTTTTTTCCCTGGGAATCTTATCAACCCAGAAGGTTGATTTATCTCACAAGAGAGGAATCTAGAGATTGACACCATGCCCAGACAGAGTGTCATGGACTCTCACCTATTCTCAGGGCTGCTGCAAGACAACTTTTATTACTGGAGGACTTTGTGTCTGAGTTACAAGACAACCTATATTCATCCTTCACTTCTCTTCACCCTCATAACTTGTGCCATTACCACCACCCCTAGGGAGGCTCTGGGCCCCTATTCTTCTGTGAAGCTCCATAAATTTCAATTATTTGACTTTTTTTTTTGAGTCTCATACTTTGTGGGAGTCCTGTGAATATGTGTGTAATTAAAATGTTTTTCTCCTGTTAATCCATCTCTTGTAAATTCCATTCATAAACTCAGCTATCAAAACTTCAGAAGGGAAAAGGAAAGTTTTATCTCACTGATGGAAGAAAGACAAGATAGAAAAAAGAGAAGATAAAAGGAATGATCACTAAACCAAAACATCATTAAGATGGACAATGATAAGGATGATTAATGCCCAATTATCTAATAGAGTCTAGAGGTAGTAGGTACAGCAGTAGACAAGGCACTTGGTCAGGTGACTTGGAGATTAAATCTTTTACTAATTTGTACTATGGACTTGGACAAATCACTCAAAACTTCAGGACCTTTCCTCAAGTAAAAATGTGGTATCAGATAAATGTTTTCTCTAAAGTTGGTTTCATCTCAAAAGCCGAAAATACCATTCATTCATTGACATTTGCTTAAGAAATATTTATTGACTGTCATTATAGGAAGGAATTGATGTCTGTAACCTACATGCAGTGAGCAGATTACTAATCCAGAGAATGTTTTTGAGGCCTCACAAATGAAGCTGGTTTTCAGAATTTACCTGTGTTGGTCTCTGTAATATGGTACAGTTACATTCCATATGTGCAAAGATAAACCACATGCATGTGCCAGGTTCAGGAGTATCAGAGTGCTGGATTGGTCGGTTCCATAATTTTCTCACAGATGACACTGCCAGAGAACTAAGTTCTCTCCTATAAAATGACAAGGCTTCTTGAAAGGCAAATCAGTTGTACTTCCTGTGCCAAATGAAGATAAGAGAAACAAAAGGGGTGAGGCAGGGGAGTAGGAGAAGGCTCCAGATGGGAGACAAGAAACTAGCTCAGACGATCCTGGTTTTACCCTAAAAGAAGGAAGGACAGAAACTAAGGTCATGTCAAGAAGATTCAAAGCCACCTGGAAGGTCGCCCCAGTGTCTGAAGATGGCACATTGTGACTATTAATAAGAGTAATAATTGCAAAGCATTGAAATACATGGTGCCAATCAATCAGCCAACAGATATGAAATTTCACTGGTCACCTTTGGAGAATTCTAGAAAATAAACTTATCTCGAGACCTTGTAAATAAAAGAAAAGAATTAAATATTTCACCTAACTTTCCTATAAAAACTCAGGATAATCAACAAGCTGAAGAGGGAACATTTTGAGTTTTTTAAAGAGAAATATTCCAAATATTTGAAGAATAAGTGATGATAAAGTAAGGACCTTATGATTTGCAACCACTAATGATTATGTTAATGCTGAACAATGGCTGCTCACATCATAAAAGAGAGACAGCCAGACGTTTTTATCTCCTTGATGGAAAGTCACCCAATCCACTATGAAATATGATTAAGAAACCAATTCAACATGAATCTCATCAAAATGTACACTACTCCAGCAGCCATGTCTGTGGGAAACACAACAGACAAAAAACTTGGTTTCTTTCACAAATACATTGTTAAAGTGGGGTGGGGAGAGAACTCAATAAATTAAAAGAGACGCTAGAAACTTATCAACTAATCCGCATGTAGACTTTAGTGAGATGCTCATTCAAAGAAACTGCACTCAGAACAACTGTGAGATCCCTAGGGAAATGTGAACACTGGATAGTTAAAGACATTAATGAGTTTTTCATTCATGATATCTAGATATGATAATGTGAGTGTGGACATACTTTTTAAAAAAGAATCGTTATTTTACATACTAAAATAGTCTACTGATGTCTGGAATTTGCTTCAAAATAATTCCACAGAAGGAAGGACAGGGCAGTGTAAATAAAATAAGACTGGCTATGGGGGAAGCTGGAGGTTGGGTGGTGGGGACCTAGCATTTTGTATTGAGTTTTCTCTAATTTTGGATATGGTTAGAAACTGATCACTCAGCAGGGCAAATCCACATTTCTAATAATAACCAAGGGATTATTATAATTTTTATTTATTTTATCCAGGGAATACAAGACTATTTTCTACCTCTAAATAAAGGAATGGCTAACCTACGAGTATCTCCATGACCTTTATCACACATGTCAACATTTTAGAAAATAGAGAATGATTAAAATAATCAATGTGCAACCAAATATAGTTTAGAGGCACTGAATATTTATTTTAGGAACATAGCAACCAGAGAGGGTAGAGAGGGAAGAAAAGGGAAAAGAAAGGAAGGAAAGGAAAGAGAGAAAAGACAGCGAACAGAGAATTCCTTTAGGGTGAAAATGGATGGTCTCAAAACAAATAGTACTTGAATGTCCATACTGTGCAGAATGTATCCTATGCCCCCCAAATGAGGCGAAGACAGACTAACCAACAAGAGAGAAGGAACAAGAGTTGGCAGAAATTTAAGAAACTCTGGACACTTCCCAAAGTAGTTACTCTCTGGCTTACTGTAAGAAAAGTTTGCTGACCCCTTGACAAAAACATAACAAGGAAAAAATCAGGAAAATAAGAAAAGAAAAACAGATTGCTCTGTGGAACTTCTAAGCCTCCTGGAATGAAACTGAGAGATGCCAGTCAGTTCCAAAGCAGTGATCAAGTTATAAGGCAGACCAGTGGAGGGTGACAGGAGGATTTAACACACCCACGTCTAGGTCTGTTCCAATTTCCTGCATGAGAAAAAAAATCGCAATCTAAGTATAAAACTGCTTGACAAACTTCTTTTAACTTCTTGTGAAGGTATACTTAAATTCTGAAATGTAGTTACTCCTCCAATATTATGAGTGTAAAGCTGTTTTCAAATAATAAAAACTTAAAAACACTTTCAAGGAATTCTCTGCTTGAATTCAGGTGAATTCTAATAAACTGGATTGAATAGTATCATCCCAAATCTTGTCCACCGAGAACCTGTGTCTGTGACCTTATTTGGATGTGGGGTCTTTGTAGCTAAGATCAAGTTCAGAAGAGGTCATAGGATAAGGGCAATGGCTGGTATCCTCATAAGAAGGGGGAAATGTGGACACAGGCTCACACGAGCTAGATGGGAGTGACAAGCTGAAATACACAAGGAAAGATGTTCTGCTAGAACCTCCAGAGAGAACATTCCCTGTGGCCAACTTGATTTCAAACTTCTGGCCCCCTCACACCATAAAAGAAAAAATGACTTGTTTTAAGCCATCCAGTCAGTGGTTCCATATTGTATCTATCAATCAACATTATGTAGCATGGAAGTATTTAAGCCCTGCTCTGTTTTAGGCAAACTATGGGAGCAGTGGAGCTTTTATGATGTTGCCTACATATGGGACAGTTAATTTTAGCCCACTGATGGTAAGCATAAGAAAAATACACAGTCAGTACTGCTAACAAGCTCACAGGATGGGGCTTACTGCACACCAATAACCATAATTTAAGGCAATACCCACAAATTGAACACCAAATACAAAGGGTGTGATTTAAGCGCAATGCTCAAAGGTAGGGGGCAAGTTCTAATAGAACCATGATCACCCCAGAGAAGTTTGTCAGCCTTGTGTTCCCTATGGTAGCACCATCAGTGATCTTAGCACCATTAGTGATCTTTGAACTCCCCTTCCCCATTCCACACTGGCTTCCCCTTGAGCACCATCCCTAGGGAGGTCCCAGCAATGCTGGTGTTTGCCTGATCTGGAGCTGTTGGCAATGCCAAGACTTGACAGGCCCAAGCACTGTTCAGCATCCCCCCATGGGGTGGGTATTGATTGATTGGAGCAGGACATAGGAGCTTTGGCAAAGGGGCTAAAGCACAAGAAATGATCATCTAATTGGATCCCCAAGACACACATTTCTGAATCTTCAGTGAGATTCAAATTGGTCAATCTGAATTTCCCACTTTTGCTCACAACCAACCCCCACTGCTCAACTAAGGAATGCACGTGGTGGGCTAAAAGACTTGGGATTCAAACACGTGATAAAGCATTTCTTCGAGATGGGCTGGAGGTATTTCCTTTCTGACTCACACAATATTAGTGGAAAGTTCATTCGTTCATTCAATCAGCATATCCTGTTTGCTCTGGGTCCCTAAGCAATTGGCTTGTCAGTGGTCGGTGAATAAAAAAGACATGGCCTTGAACTTCAAAAAATATCACAGGGATGTAATAGAAGAAGGAAATTAAATAAGAATTCATTGGAATGGGTGATTATTTTAGGAAATAAATAGGCTACATGGTGGTAAATAGTATTAGAAGAAAAACTTTAGGCACATTAAATTTAACAGAGTTTAACTGAGCAAAGAATGATTTTCAAATCAAGCAGCCCCCAAATCAGAATGGATTTAGGGACTCTGGTGCTGCCCATGTGTGCAGAGAGGATTCATGTACAGAAAAAATAAATAAAGTGTCCTGTGGAAAACAGAAGTGAGCACAGAAACATCCAGACGGTTATAGTTCCGTGTTTGCATTATTTGAATATGGTTAGAACAGGTGGCTCCCTGTTACCGGCTAAGACTCAGCTCCTCATTACGTGTAGGTTACAGTCTGTCTACACACCCAGGGGGGTAACAGTTTACTACTTATGAAAAAATCTTCAGGTCAAAATCAAAATACGTAAGGAGGCAGCAGTAATTTAAACCTAATTTAACAATTCCTCCCTTTTAGTCAACAGCTCAATTTTGATTTAGACATTGCTGTCACACTGTCATCCTAATAAATTCACTTATTTGAACTCAAATCCCACTGAGAAATAGCAGAACAAGGGGTTTTGTAAGATGAGAACAAGCACTTCTGATTACTTTTTTGTAAAGATCAGAGAAGAGGGGATATCCCTATACTGGAAATCTCCTTTTTATAGGAAGAAATAAAACCAAACCTGGTCTGTTACAGGATCAATTCTCCCTCTGTAATGTAATATTTTGATGGGGCTGCCTATAATTTTAACAATAGTAACAGAGAATCCCTTTTGAATGCAAATGGACAGTCTAAAAATAATTGGTACTTGAAATGGTCCTAAAAGATGAAAAGGTAAGTGCCAGAGAATGAAGTTGGAGCGAGATGGGTAAAGTTCTGAGCAGAGAGAACAGAGGGCACCAAGGTCCTAAGGTGAGAAAGAACTAGGTGGGCTCCAGATGAAACAGACAGGGCTGAATGAGATGGGCCTCAGCTTGAGGTTGGCGGAAGCCTTTCAGCACAGGGTATCAGGCCTTGAGGGGAGTGTGGCTACATGGGGCAAAGTATAATAGGAAGCAACAAGATTTTTTAAGCAGAGAAGCAACACAATTGAATTTCTCTTAAAAAATCACTTTGGCTGTTCTATGGAGAATAGATTGGAGGGAGGAAGGGTAGAAGATCTTGTAGCCCTGAATGGAGGGGATGATAGCTAGACTTAAGGAATAGCAGGGGAGGCCAGGTGGATGAGTCTGAAATACACTTGATAGAAAAAAAAAATAGAGATTACTGATATGTTGGATATGGCAGGTGGTGGAAGAGAGTCAGGAGTAAGGAGAAAGAGAGAGAGAGAGAGAGAGCGAGAGAGAGAGAGAGAGCGCACGCGCGAGAGAGATTGATTTCCATAGGATGACTGCCAGCTTTCAGTCTGAAACAAGCAAGTAAATGGAATAACACACTTTGTTAATGGAAAAATCCAAAGTTCTATTTCTGACAAGTCAGATCTGAGACACCTGAGGGTTAAAGTAGATGCCGAGTACACAATTAGATATACACATCTGGAGCTTAGGCGATGTGGATGTTGGGGTTGCAGCGTGTAGATTGCATTTAGTGCTACGGAATGAATGAGATGACCAAAGATTTAGAAACCCAGCAAAGGGAAGAAAGCCCAGAGCAAGACCCCGGGATGCCACCAGTTAGAGGTCACAGTGAGAGTCACAAAGAGCCTAAATTCAATGACAGCTCGCAGTCTCCTAAAAGTTAGAGGTGGCATATCCCTACCTCATCCTCACTACCCTCTCTGCTCCACTGTCATCGGCGGTGGCTTCTGAGGAGGGTCTGAGGACTGCTAACAGGGTGACAGGTAGAAGCAATACTAGAATGGTCGAGGTGAAGTGCTGTGCACTCAAATGATCAAGTGCTGGCTGTAATTGGAAAAGCGTTTTGAGAAATGAGATAAGTCTGTAAGTTATTATAGAAAGCAAGATGAAGAATACTCTTCACTCCATCATTTGCTTCCATCAAATACATTATTTCAAATGAGATGACGAACATCAGCAGGGAATATTTTAAGCCACCTAATGCTTTTAAATGTCCTTATAAAAATCTGGAAACTTTTTCAACTTGAAAGTATGAGTTACATATTGGATGGAGTGACATTTATATCCAAACCTGCATAATATTTCCCAAACGATACTTCTTCGGATGTAGGAAAATAAGGTGTAACAATACAGTTGCATGCATCAATTGGTGAATAATTTAAAGGCTAAGGTTAGGAGATCGTAAACAGAGATCAGGTCTGCTAAATCTAGACATGAGTCACAAAGCTAGGAAAGGAATTCATAAAAAGTTTGCTGACTATAGCTGTCACGGGAGAGTAACTGACACATTAAGAATAGAGGAAATTTATAAGACTATCAATAATTTCTTTATAGGAAGAGATGATCCTTGCATGTCTGCTGATGTTAGTTTTCTGGAAGTGATCGGGATATTTCTACATTTTTCCTGCACCTGCTTTGGACACCAAGCAGAGCACGGGAGGAGGGAACTCGTGAGTTGAACTTTGCTCTCCGCTCTTGCATTCTCACTTTCTTTTCCACATTGATCTCATTTCTTCTTTTTCTCATTCTTTTCAACTCTGTTTTCTTCTTTTCTCCTCCCCTCTCCTTTCATTCTTTCTTTACTTTTTCTATTTCTCATACACAGACTTTTCTCTTTGTTGTGCAACAGGAACTTTGTTTTTACCATGTTCTCTTTTTACCATATTGCATCTTACTCTATAGCTTCATTGATCTATGCTTTTGACTGTGATTCAACGTAGGTTTAGCAGTTCAAGAAAAATCCTTTCGCTCTCTAAACTTGCTATCTTGTTGAGAGTTTCTAAAAGCCTAGTTTCGGGCCCAAAGCTGAATGCAGTAATAACTTTGAGAGTTAGTGAATATCTACCCTCATCTCCCTGGGAACACAGGACTCATTCTCCGATTCTGTCTTAAAGCCTTGGAAGATTCGGAGAAAACAATGACCAAGAAAGTAAACAGACCAGAGGGTATTTCAAAGCCTTTCCTGTTCCAGTAGCATGACTATCCTGTCTTTATACTTGCTGTTTGTTAAATCATAACCAGGTATTCCATCCTTCTCAAAGGTCACCATTTTTGCTCACTGAAATTTATGGTAAAATGCATATGATGTCAGAGATGATAACTAGAAAACTGGTGGGGACTTCCATCACGAGGCAAGCCAGGTTCGGCTCTTGAAGCCACAGTGCAACACAGAAAGAAGATCAGATCCAAGACTCCATTGGGTGGCGAATCCTGTCTCGTCTCGCAATGGATGGAGTTGTAGGAATGAGGCTGGAGGTGTCAATCAAATGCTCTAATCTGTCTGAACTAATCCCTCTGTGTTGGTCTCTTTATCTTTAAAACAGAGATTATAAAAGTACCTGTCTCCTTCCTAAAAGTGTTTCAAGTAATGAATGAGTTGGTACACCAAAAACACTTCAGAAAGAGCCTGTTTTCACGTCCTCCATACTTGCCAACAATTTTCTTTTGGCCTTTCTCTTCCTTTTCCAGTCTTTAATTAATAAAAACAGAGATATTAAAATTGGACATATGCTAAATAGTCTGAATCAAATGAAACAAAGTTACCTTCTTCAAAATCTCTTAAATTTTGTTCTCCCATAATGCCTTATCACAAAGCGTGTATTACACATAGAATAAACAACCATGGTAGCCAACACCCATCTTACTTATGAATCCAAATATTTACTAACTGATTTCTTATTTAACCCTAACACAACCTTACGTGATAGGCCCTTTAAAATTAATATTTTGCACTTGAGTAAGTGGAGGGTTCTAAATACTAAATAATTTGCCCAATTAACCCAAGGTCAAACAGCTGATAAATCATGAAAGAATATTGAACCCAGGTCTTTCTGCCTCAGAGTGTGTGAAATAAATAAATTTCTAAACTTAATAATACAGCTATGTTGTGTCCCAGGCAATTCATTTCCAAGGTCCCTGAGAGGAAGAAGAATTGGTATGTTTACCAAATCCCAGGCATTTCTGGGCTTTAATTTCTACTAATGTATATGATGCTATAGATGATAGTAGTAGATGATCGATAAGATTCCTTCCATCTCTGAAACCCTACACTTCTATTATCCAGTCACAGAGATAATTAGCAGATGAAAAAAATCAGAGGTGAGCCTTCCAAAAACTGTCATAATTTGTTTTATTCTTTCCCTAAATTATAATGTCTATTCCTTTGGGAAAGTTATTCTCAAGGCTGCCTCAAGGGCAATACTTGTTGTGTTAGAGTTATGGACCAATAAAAAATTTTCATAGTACTCTGTATGGTATAATTATAATAGAAATAATGTTTTGAGTGAGGTTTAATCTTTTTTTCCAGTCTTTGCCCTGCACCCTGCAGATATGCAATCTGTGAACCATGGGGGTGACTCTCACCTTCATAGCAGCGGGTGTGACCATTTGGAAGAGTTTCTCTGTAACAGTAGATAATTTTGGCTTGAAGTAAGCCTTGATCAAAGATTAGCCTCTTCATTTGTCCTTGGGGCCTAGACCTGGAGAAGTTTGGAAGGACTTAATGAAAATTTCACAGTGGGTTGGAGAGAAATTTATCCTTTAAGCCTTGTGGTGCATTTTTTTTCTTTTTGTGAAAGCTGGGTTTCTGGTAGAATGTAGTTTGTCGCAGGTATCCTTTCATATTTTCCCAACAGTGGAATGTAAGGGAGAGAACAGTTTGAGTTGTTGAGAAAAAGGTTATAGATTTGAGTCATGGGCTGTTCTATGGAATCTAGGCTATTTGAAAAATATGGAAAAGTAGATAAAAGAAAATAAATTATGTACAACGTCCAACCTCACTACTTGTAAAAAAATCTTTGTTATTATTGTATTAATTTTTAGTGTATTTTGCTATGTGTGCTTTTAATTTATATACAGGTATGCATCTATAATGTATATATGTACATACATACACAACATTGTAATTATACCATGTATGCCATTTGATAGTTGGTTTTTTTGTTTAGTAAAACCAAGTGTTTTATATTTTAACTATAATAATTAAACTTTTAGAAATGTTGGCTTTAGAGTACAGAAATAATATACAAAAATGTTTCTTCTAGCTGATCTTTTTAATTTATTCACATATTTATTCATACACTTATGAATCAAATATTTACTTAGTGCTTAAGAGGAATAGACTCTTTTCTGAAGACTAAAGATATAAGAATAAATCAAGACACAGTTCCTGTGAAAAGGGTGCTCTGTCCAAGGCAGAAATAATTATACGGTCCAATGTTAGTGATGTGAAGGATATCACAAGGCAGGAGGCTTGGGAAGAACAGCTAACTTAGACCATGGTGAAAATGGTGGTCTGCAATGCTTTCCATAGATGATATTGAGCTGTGAGTTTCTGGAATATATTAACTAATCACTTAAAAAGACTGGAATGGAGGAGGGATGGGATTTCAGGCAAAGAGAATTTGCAAAGGCCCCGACCTGCAGGGCATTGGCCATTGTTGTAGCTGAGAGGATGGGAATGTACCAGGCAAGAGGGAGGTCGGAGAATGCATCCTCAGATATCCACAATCTAGATGCCCTTCTACATTGCTCATATTGGTATTCATGTTTGAGACATTTATACTGGTTCATTGCCTTATTTTAAAGCTTCTTTACAAGACTACAAAAAGAACACAGCAACTAGCAATTAAATCAAGAATACCACTCTGCATTATAAGGGAATAAGTTGATTACTTCATGGAGAGGATAATGTTTTCCCCCATATCAAATTTTGGGACACAGTTTGTCACTACTTTCAAAAAGCTCAATAACTGTACAGTAAATCTCATACCAAGCAATTCTTGATACGTGAATACCCTTAAGACACGTATGCACCCTTAGGAGACATTTACAAGAATATTTAGAATAGCACTATTCACAGCAAGAAAAAACTTTTCAACACAACCCAAAAGCTTGTTAATGGGAGAGTGAAAACTATAACGTGGTATAGACATAAGCAACAATATGGTTGAGTCTCAGCAATGTAATATTATATCATGCTCAGCATAACATGGATTTTATAAACTGAAAACTAAATACATATATATTTTAGAAATACATTTACACACAATAAAGCTATATAAATTATATCAAGTAAATGCAGGATTCAGGGTGCTGATTACTGCTGTGTAGATGAGGGAGAGGCAAAGACCATGAGAAGGACCACATGTGTAACATATTACTGCCATGATTCTTGCTCTTTGAGGGATTGACAGGTTCATCAACCCTTACTATATTGTAATTAAACAAAGGTAAATTAGTTATTCATGACTAAGGAGAGTATGCCATAAGCCAAGGATTGTAATCAGCCTAATTCTATGCGTGTGAAGTTCAGTTAGGGGAAAACATTATCCTCTCCATGAAGTAATCAACTTATTCCCTTATAATGCAGAGTGGTATTCTTGATTTAATTGCTAGTTGCTGTGTTCTTTTTGTAGTCTTGTGAAGAAGCTTTAAAATAAGGCAATGAACCAGTATAAATGTCTCAAACATGAATAAGTGATGAGGCCCCCATCTACAGACCAGCTGCTGGCCAGCACTCTTTGGGAGGTTGTGTGAATTATTGATGCTATGCCATAGCTCCTACAAATGTCAGTTGCCCAAGGAGTCTCAGCATGTCTGTCTTCCGGCACCATGCTGGCCACCTGCCCCTCCATTACAACCTGGATGTGCAGGGAAGAACATAATGGCACAACTGAAAATCTTGGTTCTGATTATTATATCAATACAGAGATGAAAGTTATTTATAGTCAATGATTACCTTGGGTAGTCAAGAATTAAAACCTAGGGAAATATTTCTTCTTTTGCACCAAAATATCAAATTTTGGAGGTATTAGAAGTGGAAGGGGTAAGGAGTGAGTACTTCTGTTGAAAGATTCTAGTACATTTGCCCACCTTGCATCCTTCTGTTTGTATCCTTCTCATTAGTCTCTTCAAGTAGTGGGCCTCTTTTGAAATGTCTGTCCTAAATTATTCCCAGGATCTGGTGATGGCTGCTTATCACTTTCTGGGATGAGAATCTGACCCAAGTTGGGTCCAGGTGATTGTCTTCCCTTGAGATTTAAAATTGAGTTTTGGAAACATCAAGTCTTTGCTAAGTACTTAGATTTCTTAGTCCTAAACCTCGGTCTGGCTATAGTTCCAGTCCTCTGTAAATACCCCAGAGTCCTGATAAAACAATCCATTTTTCCCTCAGACAGATTAGCTTTCTAAGACAAAGGAGGGTTCAAATAGATCTCAAACTTCCCTCTGTTTTGGTTTCTCTGTGCATGCTCTTTCGCTCTTTCTCTCTTTCTCTATTAAAGTCTGAGATTCTACAGCGTAATCCTTAGTTTATAAGGTAGTCTATTTCTTCACTTTTGATTCATAAACAAGTCCTAGCAACTCACTTTTTTCTACATTGGTATTATGGAACATGTATAATGGGATGTGAGCTTAAATTCATCTGGGCAATTGTCTCATTTTCTGAATAAGAAAACAAAGCTGCAGGAAGACAAATTGATGTGTTGATAGACTCACAGTTATTCAGAAAGCAGAAAAACATAGTTTAAGACTTTTGGTGTTTGATATGTTAATCATGTACTTTCAAACAATTCCATGTTTTCCTCTATACTTTGGTAGGGGAGAAATACAAAAAAGAAATATAAGATATTTAAAAACAAATGCCAGCATTTTCAAATATATTGAGTTCTGTAATGAGGTCGTAAGTGAAATACCAGCCTGGATCTTTTTGTCTTTAAAAGATGTCTTATCTTTAAGAGAGGGGTGGACAGTGAGGAATGGGCTGGCAGGGTTTTGTGAGGTATTGGTACATCTGTGTTGTTGCTTTTAGATAAACAATTCTTCAGCAGAACACTTCCCACTCTGTAGGTGTGCCTTTCAGCAGCCATCTAATGCTATAGTGAGCTTAGGTAATTATCAGGGCTATACAACATCCAAACCATAACAAATTCAAAATGAAGCTGAGAATCTGACTTCTACAATTAAAATGTACCGAAATGTAGGGGCAAGCATCCTAGCAGAAACCAGGAGTAGGAATTCTTTTGTCTCCATCAGTTTTGTTTCACCTACGTTTGCTGGCAAAGGAAGGAGGTTTGCACAGAGGAAGGTTCACATAGGGGCAAAGTTTATCTTACATAAATACGTAAAATCATCACTAGTCTTATGTGTGCTAGACCATAGTCTTGTCCTGGTATCACCTCTGAATTGAGAAGCTTTTATGAATATCTCATTTAAGGTTCTAATTCACAAGGTGACATTGCATGGTACACTTCAAATAGAAAATGGTATCTGGCCAGGAGGGAGCTGTGATTCAGATGCTCTGGGTCCTGGGAGATCCCGAGGATATAGTTGAGCATCTTGCAGCCCCAATCAAATCCTTTCCTCACTGCTCTTTTTGGGATTCCTTTGTCCAAATTTCTTTGGTTTCTTATGATGCCAGTGGCTACTCCATTCACAAAAAATGTAGCAATTAAGCTCTTTGCATTGAAGTGTCCCTGGTTTTTAAAAAAGAGTGCCTATAAAGGATGATGATGAACACAAAAGCTGGATTTCCATGGGAGTAAATTTTAGACTCTGTGTTGCCAGGCCACTGGTAGCCCATATGGTACCTTTGCATGACTTACAGAAAGGTGCCACTTTCTCCCTGAATGTAGACGTGTGCCGGTGCCAGAGCATGTGGCCTCTGGGTGGAGCAAGAATTGATTTTAGCACTGAATCATTAGTCTGGCTGCTCTTGTTCAGAAACCAGCCTACCCCAGTGACGCTGAGGCCAGACCCCGCGTCCACTCACAGATTACGCCGTGATGGGCATTTCTGTTTTGTTTCTGTCTCATTCTTTATCCCATCTCATCTCCTTCCATTTACGTGAATACACATAGTTTTAGGGAGAAACACTGGAGGGATTTCATGGAAAATAGTTAAAAATAAGTTGGCCAATATGAGTTAATTAAGGGCTGGAGATTATATCTTGGCCTTCAAATTATCTCTACTCATTAATTGTATCTAGTCATGACTTTAGTTTTATACCTCAATTTGTAATTCATACAAATATATAATATATATATATAATTTATATAGAGGGTATCAAAAAATATATACTTCATTTAAGAAAGGAAAAACTGTATTAAAATTACAATACTGTATATATACCAATAACAACTTGTTAACTTGTACATTGTATCTTTTGTAATTGCAGAAGCCCAAATATAACTTGAGATGTACAATTTTAATACAGTTTTTCTTGTCTTAAAATGTGTACACATTTTTTGGGCACTCTCTGTTTAGTATAAAAGGACAGCATCCATTATGAATGTTGATATATTTTTTGAAAGACAAGATATGTGTTGAAGAAAAAAAAAGAAACAATGACAAGAAGAAGAATGCTTATTCTTTAAGATAAAGTGTCAATTGGTGCTGTTTTATCGTAGTCTTTGGTACAATACTAATCATTGTAAATAATACTTATCATTATAGTAAGAATTTATGGCTCAAACAGTTATTAAGTCACTGTTCTAGGAACAGCATTAGATATTTCATAAGAATAAATCATATTGAACAAATTCAAGTATGTTTTAAACTACCTTTAATGATTTGCATTCCATTTTTAAGTCTAATAAGTGCTATGATAGGACAAAATGTCAAAAGAAAAAAAAGCCCCCTAGATAAAATTAAACACCAATTACTCATAAAAGTTAGCCAAAGTGAAGAGTAATTGAATACTGTCTTAGCATGATAAAATATTAATTTAAAATAAGCAATCAACATCTTTTATAATGGAGAAATACATAAGGCTTTTCCCCTTAAAATTGTAAGATTCTCAAAGATATTTTCTTCCCTAATTACTTTGGAAGTTTGGGATAATGTGATGAAGTATGAAGGAGAAATAATAGGTACAACTATTAACTCAAAACCTTTAAAGTATCATCAATACGTAGTTACAAGTCATAGCAGAAAATTAAAAGGATTCCTTAGCTGCAGGACAGACCCTTAGAAGTAACACAACAGAAAATGTTTGTAATTTATATGAATAAATAAATACAATTTGAGGAATGTATTTGAAAGAATATGCCTCTTTTTAAAATGAGAAGGTTAAATATTGCCAAGGTGTCAATCATAAAAATAATTTTTATCTAGGTTCATAAGATTTCAGTCAAAATTCTTTTGGAATTTTCAAGAATCTTAGAAAACCATACAAAAGTCCATCTGGGTGAGATCATCCAAAAACATTTTGCAAAAAGAAAAATGATGATTCCACGACATTTTGAAAACAAAGGTTTTGCTCAAACAAGTCATGAAGTATTTTATAAGGCTAAAACAATAAAAATGGTGTGCTCCCGGTACAAGAAATTATCAGAGGAATAGAGGAAATAGTATGGACTAAAACTTGAGGACATGTATGACATGAGAGTGCAACAAAGAAGGCATCATACGTCAATGGTAAATTTACGAAGTCATGTTTGAAAAATTGATTGTTTAGGGGAAAAGAAGCACTCTGTTTGGATTTTCACTATTAGGGTATGTTCCCAAATACATTCCAAATGAATTAAACAGATAACCATTTAAAAAACTGTAGAATAACTTAAAAAATTAGAGTAAAATGAAGACAAATATTTATTTCAGTTTTAGGATAGGCTTTTACCAAGCATAAAATTCATAAAAAGTCACAAAGAAAAATATTAATGGATGCAATTTTAAAAAATCGAGAACTTTGTACAGCAAAGCAAGTTAAGCAAAATTAAAGGGCAAGAGGCAATTAGGGAGGAAGAAAAAATACTGCAAAGATTAATAGTTTTATGAGGTAAAACAAATTTTTAAAAACATAAACAAAACATGTGAATAAGGCATAAAATGTTAAGTGAGATGTATAAATGGTCCATAAGCATATGACAATTATGAGGTCTGACAATTAAGTTCATCACCTCATCCCAGAAAATGTGCTATATACCTCATTGTTGAATATCACTATGATCACTTTCAAAGTACTCCCCTTGGGAAGCTATGCACCAATGCCAGCACCCAGTTCACCCTTCAAAGCAATTTTGAAGCTCTTTTTCTGGAATGGTCATCAGAGCTGTCATCATGTTCTCCTTGATGTCCTGAATGTCATCAAAATGTCTTCCTTTCAATATTTCCTTTATCTTTGGATAGAGAAAAAAGACATTGGGGGCCAGCTCAGGTGAGTAAGAAGGTGCTCCAAGACAATTATTTGTTTACTGGCTAAAAACTCCCCCACAGACTCCGCTGTGCAAGCTGGTGCATTGTTGTCTTGCAAGAACCATGAGTTGTTGGCCAAGATTTTCCTATTTCTCTATTGATGTTTACTTGGTCTGCTATGTTTCTTACAGCCAGCCAATGATTTTGATGCAAAATTTGATGAATTTTTGCAATATTTTTGTCAATTCTGCTCATTACTGGCCACCTTGATTTCTCTTCATCAGTGACAATTTCTCTCCTCTCAGAAAAACATTTCATCCATTTGTACACAGCCATTTTCCTCATAGCATTATTTCCATAAACTTGGGCTAACATGTCCCTGATTTCACTTCCACTCTTGCAAAGTTTAATGTTTGTTCATTGCTCTGATTCAAGCTCTGGCATTCTCATGGCAGCACACAAAAACACACAATAAAGAACACCACTCAAGAAGGCACTGCCACATGCCAACGTGAACACAGCTTTGAGACACTGATATACCAAGGTTATGAAACCTTATTGAGCTGTTTGTACAGTATTGCCAATGAAAGCACACGATGACAAGTCTGTGACCTTAATTGTTAGACCTCATATGTTCATCTTTAATAAGCATCAAAGAAATGGAAATGGGAAAGACAACAGGCATAATTTTACCCGTGAAGTTGTTCAGTTAAAACATTGTAAGGCATAGTGCCATCTAGCGTATAAGGAACAGACACTCTTATTGCTATTGATCCTTATAAGCTGTTGTAAATTGACTTTAGGAGCTCTGGTTATCCCTGTTTCAAACGGCAAGGATCTGATTCAGTCAGATGAGACAATAAATGTAAAGTTCCGGGGGCAGCACCTATGGCTCAAAGGAGTAGGGTGCTGGCCCCATATGCTGGAAGTGGCGGGTTCAAACCCAGCCCTGGCCAAAAACCGAAAAAAAAAAAAAAGTAAAGTTCCTCAAACAGTGTAAATGTGAATTGTTGACATGAAGACAGATTTCAGAGAACAGAAGAGCAATGGACAGGTGTGTGAAATGGTCCCACCGATTGACGCACAACCACAGGAGTTGTATGTAGAGGAGAAATGGAAGATGTCATTTCAATTTACCTCCTAGATTTATGGATTTAGAAACAGAAGTTGTGTATCAAATGCTTGGGGGGAGGGAGGGATTTACTGGGCTTTCCCCAGGATGAGTGACAGCCCTGACCATTCAGGCTGACGTTTGACAACTGACCTTTTCCAATGACCCCCTCCCCCAAACCAAGAGACCTATGGCTCCTTAACTCCTCTACTCACCCTTCCCTTCATCATTCACTAACTTGGCTTATCTAGAAACTGCCCCTTACACACATGAATGAAGAAGACAGCACCATTTGCATATCATACCTGATTTGCAAAGCTATTAGTGGAGTCTGCGAGCTTACTTTGTTGACTTCAGATACAAAGAGCTAGTCTTTTCTTCTACTTCCTGTGTGTTACCTTCCATATTTCCCAATACTATTCAAGAATATGCAACAGTGGCCACTGTTCTTGGAAATGTACCAAACATATCCTACCCAGCTGTGGCTGTCGGTGTCTTGCCAACAGGGAATAGACTGTCTAACGTGTTGAGCTTCAGAATGAGCTGGCATTAAATACCTAAATGAAGTTAACGTTTGCGAAGCTAATGACTCCCAATGGCTGAAGTGGCCAAGGTAGTCCAGTTGCCTTTGCACATCCAGTAATTAACTAGAACCCCCAAACCCGGGGCTGTGTGCAGACCAATTGAGAAAGCGGCACCTCAGAATGAGAATATTTTTCAGAAGTGGCAAAAAAGCAACCATCTGCAAAGATATTCAAGAAAACAAGCCCCGATCTGCTTGCTGCATGCTCATTAGCATATTGGCACTTAAGAGTAACAGGATGTCAGGTGAAGACTGGAGTTCAAGTTTTGAAATCTGGAAAACATTGCCAATTTGGGGACAATAATCAGTTCTTATTTTTTAAGGAGTTTGAAATTTCTTTTATGGACAGTCCTTTTATTTCTTTTGGAAGGACCATTTTGGATGGCACAACAAGCTATGCAGGTGCCAGGAAATACCTCCCTGCAGTCTTGGAGAGTCCCCAGGTACTGGAAAGTAACCATAATGCAGATGCTTCCGACAGAGATGTCACGTTTACTCTCAGCAATTTTAAATGGATGTCGTGCAGAACTGAGCCATCACAAAGATGTTTTTCCCCTAGATCTGAATATAGGCTGCTCTGTGCCTGGAAATTTTCTTGTGTACGAACTTGCCTGCAGCCCGTGGTGGACCCAACTCATTCATGGAATGATTTTGGTGGGAGAGGACCAGCCCCACAGACGTAATGTCAGAAGAGCGATGGAGTTTGATACAGCACAACTCATATTTGACTGCTGGTGCCCTGAATAGGACTTTTTTTTTTTTTAAAGAAGAATTTGCCTTGTATAATACAGTTTATTTATTTTATATTATTTATTTATTTTTTGAGACAGGGTCTCACTATGTCACCCTTGGTACAGTGCCTCCAACTCTTGGACTTAAGTGATCCTCTTGCCTCAGCCTCCCAAGTAGCTGGGACTACAGGCACCCGCCACAATGCCCGGCCATTTTTTTTGTTGCAGTTGTCATTGTTGTTTAGCTGGCCTGGGCCAGGTTGGAACCTGCCACCCTCAGTGTATGTGTCTGGTGCTATAACCACTGTGCTACGGCACTAAGCCTTGTATACAGTTTAAAAGTTAACCAGTTAGCTAGTTCAACAGCCTTCTTACTATTCCCTGCCCCCACTCATATAGCTCCCCTCCTCCTAATCTGTTCTCCACAGCAGTTAAAATGATTTTTAAAAATGGTTAGAAGATGGCTGGGGATGGGGGCTCGCACCTGTAATCCTGGCACTCTGAGAGGCTGAGGCAGGTGGATTGCTTGAGCTCAAGAGTTTGAGACCAGCCTGAGCAAGAGTGACACCCCTGTCTCAACTAGAAAACAGAAAAATTAGCTAGGTGTTGTGTGAGTTGCCTATAGTCCCAGCTACTTGGGAGGCTGAGGTAGGAGGGTAGCTTAAACTCAAGCAGTTTGAGGTTGCTGTGAGGTGGGTTGATGTCGCTGCACTCTACCCAGGTTGATGGAGTGAGACTGTCTCAAAAAATTAATAATGATAATAAAGAAATGGTCAGAAGATTCTGATATGTCCTGGTTACAACTCTCTCATCACATCTGGAATGAAACCCAGCTCTTACCACAGCCTGTCAAACCCTCTGTGGTCTCACCTCTGCTCCAGCTCCTGACAGTAGCCGTGCATTCCCCACCTGGACACCCTCTCAGCACGTTGTTCAGCCAGCTCCTTGGAACAAGCCCTGTCCCCTGCACCAGAGGCTTTGCACTCACTTCTTCCTGGACCCTCTTTCCCGCCAGCCCTCTTCAACCCTCATTCAGGTGGTTGGCCCTTTACCACTGCCGACAACTTAGCTGAAATGTTTCCCTGGAGACCCAGGTCCACTCACTGCTTCTTAAGCAGGCCTTCCGTCTCCCGGCTTTGTTCTTTAGCCTGGGTTCTGTGTCTCACCTTTATATAAGCAATCTCAGTTTGTATTTCATTGCTTGTTTATTTACCTGCTGTTTGGGGAGGCATGTTTCCCCCTCCAAACTCTCAGTTCCATCAGGACAGGAACTGTGTTGTCCCAGGCTCCTGGCACAAGCAAAACAAGCTCAAGAAATGTATGTTGAGGGAAGAGGCCTCACCGCCCTGTCTGGCTGTGGGGTCAGATCCTGGACTTTCCTTGGTGGAGCAGAGACCATGCCACAGGGAATTCTGAATGTTCTTGGTAGGTTTTTTTCTTGGAGGGTGGTGGAGGTAAGTCCTGAATTGGGAAAGGAAGTGGATCTTGGAACATGGGAGGGAAGGAGACCCCTTCTCTTTGGGGTTGGGGAGGATGGTCATGGACAGCAAGGTGGGGTTGTACTCTGGACATTCCTGGGGAGGGGCAGATGAAGGTGAACTGGTGCTACAAACAGATACCAGCTGGAAGAGAGTCAGGGAATTTGGCTTGTTAAAAGATTCTGAGTTTGGATGAGCACTTGTAGGCTTGAGATTGCTGGTTATTCTTTATTATTCCCTAAGCCTATGGCAGCTATGAACAATGGAATTTGATGCAACACGACTTGTAATAGTAACATGTTCTCTCTCGCTCTCTGCACACACACACACACACACACACACACACACACACCTAAATACTCTCCAATAAATAGGAGGAAGGTTAAGTCAAATACACACCCTTTCTAGAAGAGAGTACTATGTATATATTGGTTAAAAACAGTAAGGTAGTAACATTTAGATCTTACAGGATGGGTATGTTGTGATCTCTGAGACGTTTTATGTAAGCGGCAAAGCAAGTTATGGTACAATATGTATTGTTCTACTAATAAAACAAAAGATCTCTGTGTATATATGTCTACAGCTTTAATAGGCAGATACACGGAAATAGACCAGAAGGATTTAAATTTAACAGTGATTTAGGGAGGAACACGTTTAGAAAACAGGTGAGGGGACTTTTAAATTTGACTTCATTTTCTTGTATTTGTTAACATTTTATAATTGGAAAGCTATTTGTAATATATGTATAATTAAAGGAAAAGAAAAAAGGAGGGAGGTATTACCTGATTTTGTGGTTTCTTTTTTTAAAATTTCAGATTAATATGAGGGTAACACAAACATTTGCATTTGCAAGGCTAAGTCCAAGTTGTAGTTGAGTTGACCTCCCTACTTCTTGGATTTAAATGTGTTTTTCTCTCCTGTGTGTGTGTAGTTGTTCATCGGCTAGTTTCAACATAGTACTGAGTACATGGGATGAGTGATTTTCCATTCTTGAGAAACTTTACTTAGGACAATGTCCTCCAAATCCATTCAGGTAAATACAAAAGATACTAAGTCTCCATCTGTTTATGACTGAATAGTATTCCATGGGATGCATATACCATAGTTTGCTAATCCATTTATGGGTTGATGGGCACTTGGGTTGTTTCCACGTATTTGCAATTATGAATTGAGCTGCTATAAACATTTGAGTGCAAATGTCCTATGATAAAATGAATATTTTTCTTCTGGGTGGATGCCTAGTAGTGGGATTTTGGGATCAAATGGGAAGTTTAATATGAGTTCTTTGAGGATTCTCCATGCTTCTTTGCAAAGGGGCTATAACAGTTTGCAGTCACACTGACACTATGTCAGTGTTGCCCTCTCTCTGCACCCACACCAGCACCTGCAGCTTTGGGACCTAGTGATGTGGGCTGCTTTCACTGGGGTTATGTGATATCTCAAAGTGGTTTTGATTTGTATTTCTCCGATGATGAGGGATGATGAGCATTTTATCACGTGTTTGTTGGCCATCTGTCCGTCCTCTTGGGAAAAGATTCTGTTCATGTCTCTTGCCGGGTAATTAATGGGGTTGTTTGCTTTTTTCTTGTTGATTTACTTGAGTTCTTGTAGATTGTGGTAATAAGCTCTATATGCTGATGAGACCAGAGGGGCATATGTGGGTTCACCCTAACACCCTGCATCAGAATGACCTGGGAACAGTGTGTGTGTGGGGGGGCTGGACCTTGGAGATTCTGGATCTGTACTCTGATCTGTGACTGTCTTTGGAGGAAGACCCTGTGGGTTTCCAGGAATGTTCATTCTTTACACGTCTAGTGCCACTGACCTATCTGGCTCTTAGATCATGCTCTGCTAAACGCCATCTGGGACCTGGCTCTTTGGTCTGCGTGTGTCTACATTCCTTTCTGGGTAGCGTGGGTGCAGCATGGCAGCACTGTATACGTGCTGGCTTGCACAAAGAAACAAAGCGTTATACAAATAATAATACCACTCCATCTACCTGACAGGACTGTGGATGGACAAAACGAGATGACAGGCATGCTGGTGTTTCGTGAGATGCAAATGGAAGTAGCTGTTAGTGATGTGTCCCGGGCTAATCCGGGCTAGGTCTATGCCATATTGCAGTCAAACAGCTTAACCCAGGGTGGCTGAATGTCTCTCATCTTGGCAGAGCCAGGTCTCTCATTAGTGTTTTCTGATGCTAACAGGGCTGTCCTCACTCTTGGCGGTTGACCTGGGCGGTCAGCCCTTTGTCAGTCTGAGTACTGCTGCCTTGGGGAGATGGAAACTCACTTCTTGGTGAAGCTTTGCAAAATCTCCCCGAGTCACACAGAGCCTGCCTGCCGCAGGGTTGAGCAGCAAGCTGGGGGTAAAGGTGAGTGTGGGGCTGGATGAGGAACAAATGTCTGATTAAGGAGACCGGGTCGGAGATGAATCACTAGGGTCAGGCTCTGTCTAAATATGCTCTTGGAAACAGATCTTTATTCTCACACTGGTATTTCTTCTGTAGCCTTGCCGTAAGATTCTAATTCATCTGAATTTAGTACATCTCAAGGTTTTTTTTTTCCCCCAATAGCAACCATGTGAAGGAATAGATTGACCTTTAATTTATAATCCTCGTGTCACAGAGTTTAGCAGAGCTTAACCCATGTCAGCCATGGTTCAAGTCTGTCTGCCTTGCTTTGGAAAGGGCATCTCATGTTTCCAATGTTAGCTGGAAACATAAAATAAATAAATAAATGATAGGAACTAAGTGGGATAATAGGTTTCATTACAAAAGTCAGACGAGGGCCACACAGAGAAGGGAAAGATACCCAGAAAGGAGGAGGCCACTGAGATGTGGGAGATGTTCTAGAAAATGAAGAAGCAGTTGATCTGTGGGTAAAGGAAAGTGTGGCTCTCGTGAGGCAAGGGCAGCTGAACTGAGCCAAGGTGCTAGTAAGGGCCAGGGATGGGGCGGGGGAGGCTGACAGGAGAGCCCAGAAGCCTCCTTAAGAAGACAGACTTTACCAAATTTTATATTTAATATTACTTAAAATGCATTTGTGTTGTTCTAAGCTATTAAATTTGCCGTGATTTGTTGTAATAGTGATAGAAAACTAATATGTATATATCAAAAGGACAATATGTATCTAAAGTCACAAAAATATTTCTAACTTTTTACTCCTCAAACAAGTACCCAAGTAAGAGTACCCCTGAAATTTATTATCATAATCTAATATATATATATATATATATATATATATATATATATATATATATATTTTTTTTTTTAAGAGACAAGATCTTGTTCTGTTGCCCAAGCTGGAGTGCAGTGGCACAACCATAGCTCACTGTAACCTCCTACTCCTGAGCTCAAGGGATCCTCCTGTCTCAGGTTCCTGAGTAGCTGAGGCTACAGGTACATGCCACTGCACCTAGCTAATTTTTAAATTAAAAAAATTTTTTTTTGTAGAAATGGGAACGCTCTATGTTGCCTAGGCTGGTCTTGAACTCCTGAGCTCAAGTGATCCTGTGACCTTGGCCTCCCAAAGTGCTAGGATTACAGTATAGCATTATTTTAATACTCTGGAAACACTCTTACATAACCTCTTTTCGTTAATGATGAAAGCCAAGGCGAACCTAAAGTTGCCAAGCATTTCAGAACCAACAAGCCTAATATCAGAACCATTTCCTTTGACCCAAACAGAACCTTGGAAGAATCCAAGGAAATTAAAGAATGAAGTCCAGGCTGTCAGCCCCTCCTCGGTGTACTTAAGTAAGCTGCAGAGAAGGTCAGGCCATTTATTTTCAGGAATAGCCTAATGATCACCCAGCAACTCTGGTTACAGATGTGTTTCATCAGGCCACCTGGATATACTAGTGCAAAAAGCTCACAGTCCGTCTCAGGCTGATGGATTGCCCAAGTTATTAATACGGAAAAGGAGGGAGATTTACTTTCGCTAGTGGAATTAAGGTGCTTCAGTGCACCCTGGACTAGTTGTTTTAAAATAACAGGGGACTGAGTTTCTCTTGGAAAAGGACTTAATTTTTATTGAAAACCTACCACCTTCAAATGGCCGGGAAGTTGAAGAACTATAAAACTGTCAAACAGCCCCATTATTAAAAGCTTTATTTGACAAATCTTCCACTGCTGGGGTGACTCGTGCGTTATCCCTCCTCTCTCACAAGAAATAAAACCACTCACTTATGCAAACTGCTGACAAGGAATGGAAACAAATGGACTTCTAAACACGAACAGAGACACGGCAACCCCTTCCCGCAACCTAATGGAACTGAGAGCCATCCATAAATCTAGGGCCTCTTGGACAGAATCATGGTTCCACAACTTCTCATTTCATTGGGTTTAGAGCTGAGGAAAGTGTCATTCTTCCGGGAAGGCTCTGTGTTAATGGGAGGAATTTAAGGGCATTAAGAAATGCTTATTAATAATTCTTTCTGTATTAGTTTTCTATTGCTGTATAACAAATGACTACAAATGGAGAGTTGTAAAACAATTCACATTTATTAGCTTTTGGGTTCTGTGGATCAGGGGTCTAGATACAATTTAATTGCTGCTGTTGTTGTTTTCTTGCCCGGACTCTCATGAGACCATAATCAAGATATCAGCCAAGGTTGGGTTTCCATCTGGAGGCTCGACTGGGGAAGGGTCCAGCCCCTCATTTGCATGGCTGTTGGCAGTACTCAGTTACTTGAGACTGTAGCTTAAATTTGTGATTGTGGCTGGCTAGAGACCACCCTCAGTTCTTAACTGTGCAGTCCCTTGCCATGGGAACATTGCTGCTTATTTCATTCAGTCAGAAAGGAGAATCTATCAGGAGCCTGTTAGCAAGATGAAGTCTTATTACTATAATGTAATATAGTCATGGAAGGCACATACCATCACTTTCAACATGTTCTATTGGTTGGAAGTAAGTCATGGTTCTTGTCAACACTCAAGGAGAAGCAATCACACAAGGGTGTGAATCTTAGAAGGTGGGGAATCTTGGCGGTTACCTTGGAGTTTGTTACTGTACCTCCCTATCCCACTGCCATGGTGGATCACATTATGTGTACTTAATCTGAGTTGCTGAAAGAGAAAGAAGGGAGAGACAGAGGAAGGAGAGAATGACACCTCTATAGGGGGGTGCCTTGGAAAAACAAGGCAGCAGTAGTCCTGTTGTGGTTTTTGTTTGTTTGAGAATACTATTGTAAGAATAAAGGAAGTTCTTTTCTTGGCCGAGTCTACTTTTGATTCCATATTATAATAGATGAGATGGAACCAGAGGAGCAGGTCTGGTAAGATTCACTGAGTTTATGGGTGCTGCTCTGCACTTTTAGAACAGGGAGGTTATCATTTTCATTTACAAATAGTTTACATGGTAGGGGAAATTGTGTCTACCAATCTATGTTTTTGAACAATTGGTTTTCCTATGAAACGTGAGATTTTTAACCAATGATCACTTTCTGCATGCTCACCCTGCATAAGTTTGATCAGAAGTTATGATGAGCAATTAGAATGTGGCAACTTCTAAGTAGACATTTAGTCAATTGGCATGGGTGGGTGTTTTTATTTTTGGGTGAATGAGTGAGTAGAATGAATTAGGAGGGGGGATGGGGAGGAAGGGTTACCACACAAATGGAGAGAGATTCCCCATCAGCATTCTCATGCAGAGATGACATAATTCAGGGTTTCTCTGAATTATGAACCACTGAATTAGAACCACTGAACTTTGGGGCCAGCTTATTCTGTGTTGTGTAGGTTGTTCTGTCCTTTGTTGGATGTTGGCAGCTTCCATAGCTTCTACCCACTAAATGCCAGAAGCACCTCACTCCTCCCTTCTCTAGACACTGCCAAATATTCCTTGGAGAGGACAAAAAAATCTCTCCTAGTTGAGAATCGCTTTGTACAACCCCAGCACAAAGGAAGCTATACACATTTGATATTTCGGGTGGCTTGAGTTGTTTTTACCTACACCAATACAATTGTTCAGACTTTCTCAAATGCTGGAAATGTTTTATGGAATTACCCCCTCTTGCCAGGAATCAGAATGGGGATTTTTTTTTTGAGACAGATTTGCCTTCTGTCACCCAAGGTAGAGTGCAGTGGTGTCATTATAGTTCACTGCAACCTTAAACTTCTGGACTTAATGAGTGAGCCTCCCACTTGGGTCTCTCAGTGTGCTAGGATTACAGGTGTGAGTCATCACACCAAACTAAAGGAACGAAGAAAGAATATGGACTTTGAGGCTTTGGAGGTGGACATACCAGTGTCATCTTGTTGCCACCACTTGCTAGCTCTGTGACTGGGGACAAATTTTAAAAATTGCATCTTCTCTGGTCTCCTTATTTGAAAAATGTAGATGGTAACTCTTCTAGCTGTTGTGACTACACATGATACATGTAAATGCTTAGTGCAGGGTTATGCATGTGCAAAAAAAGATGCACAATGAGTTATTTGTTCTTCCTGCCCTTAGGATGCTTAGATGTTGAAGCAGTGGGCTGATCGTTATCTTTCTTTACTGCCTCTCAATTTATAATCTTGTTGGGATAGAGCAAGGGGTACAGATGAGTTGTACAGTGGGCCTAGCTACCTTGAACTTGACCAGGAGGTATTGGGGTCAGGCCAATACCTGACAGACCAGCTTCAATGAGGGGAGTAGGCATGGTTGGGAGGTGGTCACAGTAGATATTCAGATGTACTCTATCATTGGGAGTATTTTTCCATGATTATGTTTCTGAGATCTATCTCTTCTCATCTTGGGATACCTTGCCATCCCAGCTGTCTGAAACTAGTTCTTATGGTCTCTTTGGTAGTGGATATCTCCAAATGTTAACCTATAGTGCAGTATACGTGTGTGTATATATATATTATATATATATTTTCATATTTTATTGCAGTAAAATAACACAAAATGTACTGTTTTAACTCTTTTTATGTGTACCGTTCTGTAGCACTAAGTCCATTCCCATTGTTATACAATCAATGCTCATCACCACCATCCGTCTCCAGGACTTTTTCATCTTCCTAAACTGAAACTCTAATCAAACACACTGACTCTCTATTCTCCCTTCATCTGGCTTCTGGGAAACCACTATTCTATTTTCTCTCTGCAGGATTTTGACTACTCTGGTAACCTTACGTAAATGCAGTTAATACTATTCCCACTGTGACTGGCTTCCCCAGCCCAGCGCCTTCAAGATTCATCCACATTTCAGCATGTGTTGAAACTTCCTTCCTTTCTAAGCTGGGTGACATTCCCTTGCATGTATAGACCATATATTGTTTATACATTCATCCATCAGTGGACACTTGGGGTCCTTCCACCTTTTGGCTATTGTGAACGTGAGTGTACAAATAACTGTTTGAGTCACGCTTTCATTGCTTTTGTGTGTATATATCCCCAGAAATGAAATTGCTGGACTCCATGCTGGTTTAAGTTTTTGAGGAAATTCCACACTGTTTTCCCTACTGGCTGCACCATTTTATACTCCCACCCACAGGGCACAACAGCTTCAGTTTCTCTACATCTTTGTCGCACCTGTCACACTTTCTCTCCCTCTTTTGTGAACTAGCCATCCCAATGAGTGTGAAGTGGAATCTCCCTGTGGTTTTGGTTCATATTTCCCTAATGATAAGTGATGTTGAGCATCTTTTCATATGTGTATTCATATTGAAGAATTTTGAGAGACTCTGAAAACTTTCTAGCGAATGGGTTGCATGTAACAGTGGAGTTGCAGGCAGCTCTAAGGAAGAGGTGATTCTAGGAATAGGGCTTCCCAGTTTCCAAATATCCTGATGTTCAGAAGTGCACACGATGCCTATTTAATGCCTGTGTGAGGTCGTTCCCAGTTGCTCTAGGATCTGAACATTCCCTGGTATCAGCTCTGCTGGTCGGTCTTTGTTATCCAATGATATCCTGCCTCCGACGTCTGCTGAGGAAAACGTGGCCAGCTGCCGTCTCTTTAATATTTAGGAACCTGCCTAAATCAATCCTATCTCTTTTTACATGTTGCTATTTGTATTCGTGGTCTCCAGTTTTCTGGGAATTCAGTGAGATGGTGTGTTATCTGTTAGCTTGTCAGAAACAGGCATGAGGACAATCAAACGTTCATCTATTCACATCTGGTGTTCTGCGGGGAACAGCGTTTAGACCCCTACTGTGTTTAACTGTATAAATGGCTTCTATCTATCATGTAAATCAGAACTGCTTACGTGCAGAGCAAACCGCATCAGAGAGATCCACACAGAATCTGTGCTGGGGAGGGGACTACCCAGCCTTCTTTGAACACTGGGAATTGTAGAATTCTCACCATAGGCCTTGTCTTACTTTTTCCATGCTGATTCCTGATTGAAGTTTCGGTTTTAATCATCGCACTATGAGTGTGTGTGTGTATGTGAGTGCTTGTGTGCATGCATTCCTATGTGTGAGTGTCTTTGGGTGTGTGCATGCCTGGGTATTGCATTTCTCTCCATGTCTGTCTGTATTTACATTTGCATGTACAGAAGGTACCAAAATATATATATGCATTTTAAGGAAGAAACTGTATTAAAATTGTAATACTCAACGCATACCAGTAGTGTTTGTTATCTTCTATATTGTATCTGTTTCGTTTGCAATTGCAGAAGTAAAATGTTGAGTATTGCAATTTAGAACGGTTTCTTTCCTTTCTTAAAACGCACGTAGATTTTGGGCACTTTGGGTATTTGTGTTACACCTCATCTCCTGCCTCTCTGTGGATGTCCTTTTCATGCTCTTTTGGTTTCTTTAGGTCTCTCTGTGTTTATTTGTAACGTCTCTCTGTGCTGCTGTGTCCCTCCAAGCCGGCACAGGTCTGCAACTCTGTGTGTGTGCCTATGACAGGCTTATCGGACTGGGTATGTGGTGTGCGTGTTTGTGTGTGTGTGTGTGCACACGTATCCTGCAAATGCTTTTCTTGTCCACATCGCTCCTCCTTGTGTGGATAGACGAGAGCTTCCATTTTCAAGGGTGAGGAGAATTATTGGCTTGCATTGTTATGGCAAGAGGCAGCCATATCCTAGTGATGTGTGGGAGGCGCGGCGTGCAGGGGGCTCTCGTGACTGCCCCCACCCTCAGTTCTGTGCAGCTGTGTGCTAAAAACACGCTAGTGGGGCAGAAGTACCTGGTTGAAATTTATGTCTCCTTTCCTTCCGCTGCCAAAATGCCTGCATGCCAGCCCCTCCATTACTGCATTCGCTAGCTCCTACAAAGGAAGGTGCTTAAAGCAATTCATCCTCCTGCCAGCATCAGTTAGCTCTCTGCCTAGAAATGTCCCTTGTTTCCAGGATAAGCAGCACTTTTGGTTCTTTTAACCAAGTTCCTATCTTTTCTTTAACCATCTTGCCCTCTGCTGTACTTCAGTTTCCTCCTTGTTCTCCAGAGGAGAGCTCAATTCTTCTTCCTTATCATGTTATCAAGAGTCAAGAGGATGGTGACAGCATTCATCATTATCATCACCGTCATCATCAATCTACCACTTAGGTTTACACGGCACTTTCCAGAGTACAAAAGCCCTAAGGCTTTGTGCACACTACGTCTTCAATCCACCGTTAAACCCATGACACAAGTAAAGTGATTTCCATTTTCCCAGAAGCAGCTGATGTTGACTGAACAGTTGCAATGGGTCACTCACGATGCCCAATTAAACTGCTTAATATTCACTGGAGCCCTAGCAAGTAGGTGTTCTTCTTATTATCTCCATTTAACAGACAGAGGAAGACCAAGAGAGGTTAAGGAAGTTGTCTGAGGTCACATAGCCAGCAAGTGGCAGAGATGGGGGGAAAATCGGATATTTTGGATACAGAGCTCTTGTTCTTAACCACCTAGGAGGGGAGAGGCTGTGATCTGGCCACACTCCTGAGTCGTGCACGGTCAGGACTCTCTCGGGACCAGTGATACTAAGGATGGTCTTATGGCTTTGAACAGTGCTTAGCCTGCTGGTCCAGCAAAACACTCTCTTTCTAGATTCTTCTTCCAAATCAGCCATTGGTTTGTCCATGAAACACACGCGTGCACACACACACGTTCTGCCATGTTGGGCTGGGAGAATGGGGAGATGTTGATCAAAGGACACAACATTTTAGTTGGAACCAGGGGACTAAATCCAGGAGATGTGTTACATCTTGGTGACTATAGTTAATAATAATGTAATGTATACTTGAAAATTGCTGACAGTAGATTTTCCGTGTTCTTAGCGCGCACACACACAAAGCAAAACAGGTCGGTATTTGAGGTAAGAATTATCTTAAATAGCTTAATTTTTCCACTGCGTGCCCTTCTTTCAAAACATCATGTTGTGTGTTACATGTATATATTTCTTTGCTTATTAAAACATAATAATTAAAAAAAAGAATATCACTGTCAACTTTGACCTTCCTCATTTCTTCTTACCTCCCATCTGATACCTTATTGAATCCTGACAACTTCAAAATCCTTGTCTTTAAAATGCATCCCGAATCCAAGCACTTCTCTCTACCCGGTGGCACCATCTTCTCCCGTCTAGGTGTCACAGCAGTCTGCAGCTGCTGGTCTTGGTTTTACAGTTGCCTGGGTCGTCTGTGGTCCACACAGCAGCCAGAGTGGCTGTTCATGGTCGCTCTGATCATGCCACTTTTCTCTTCCAAACCGTCAATGGCGCCCATCTCCTTCCTGAGAGGCCTGAATGAAATGACCAGCTTTCGCCTTTTTGGCTCCCGCTCTCTTCCTTGTTCGCTCCGGCCACACTGATTTTACTCATCCTCAAACATGCCCGAAACACAAACACTCCATGGTGCCCGCTCTTCTAGCTGCACCTTCCCAGCCGGCTCCCTTCTCAAGTCTTTTACTCATCAGTAACCCTCTCTGTTAAGGCCCTTTGCCTCCCTCCTGTCCTAAAATTTCCACCACTCTTCACCAATTCATAGCCCCCTACTTTTCTCTATTTTCTTTCTCCTTAACACGTACACGTGTCAAAAGATCTAACAAACAACATGGGGACATTAGTCAATAAGAGTGTATTAGATTTAGGATTTTGGCTAAATGAGTAGATTGTATCTGTTCTTGCCACAGGAGGGGAAAAAAGTGGGTTAACTGTGAGGTAAGGAATATGTTAATTTATTTCACTATAGTAATTCTGTTATATGTGTATCTTATAAGATCACGTGGTATGCCTTAAATACATGTTCATTTTAGAACATCCTATATGTATTTATTTACTTATCTTGTGTACTTTCCATCTTTCTGCTAGCAGGTGTGCGGGGATTGTCCTGTGCTGACTTCTGCTCTGTACCTGGCACAACATGGGCACTTAGTTTATATCTGCTGAATGACAGAGATATGACAACACATGCATGTAATATGAAATTCAAAAGGTCCAGAGGGAAATTCTTCTTTGTTACTGCTATCCTTGGGCCATGCATCTTCAATCCCATGAGACACCTGCCACTGCTGTTTCCTTCCAGAGATAGTCTGTGTAAACAAACGTGGGTGTGTGTGTGTAGCTGTACCTATATCACATCTACACCTCTGTACATCTGTAGGAACATCATACACAGACCATTTTTCACCTTTTTTCTTTACTTAGTATCTTGGCAATTTTTTTACAGTGGAATATGAAGAATAGCTTCAATCTTTCGAATCTCTGGCTATGATGTAATCATGTAAGCATTGCGTGTATTATTGTACTGGTCCCTATTTGATGGACTTTTGGACAGTTCCCAACGGTTCACTCTTACAGATGGGACTGTAATGAATAACAGTACTTGCATCATTTCTCGCCAATGCAGGTATATCTCTGGGACAGATTGCTAGAAGTGAAATTGCGTTGGTTGACTTAAAAAAAAAAAATCAATGTTTAGCAAGTTCAGTTTTCCCGGAAGGGGTGTTCATGACAATGCTGATTCAGAGGGTAACTGTGGTGTGTGTCATTATGTCAAAATTAAAAATTGACCCATTATCCAGTTAATAGAGACTTTTGATGACTGCTCAATCTGAAGCTCTCCCTTTTCCTGCTTCCTTCAGAAGGTGTCAGAGTCTCAGATGCTGTACATGCAGAAAGTTTTATGGGGTGATTTTCTGCTAACAAAAGCATAAGACCTAGTTTTCTTTAAAAGTAGCCTGAAGGTCAGGTCTTTTTTGATACAACCATCTCTGGCTTTGACTTTGCCTTTGTCTCATCAGAGGCTAATTTCCCCTCTTTTTGTGCAGCTGGATTTAGAGAAGGGGAGTGGGGAGGAGGGCTGCTTTCTCCAGCAAAAGGCTGAGGAGAGAAAGGGGAAAACTTAGAACATTAGTCATGCTTAAGGATTGTGGGAAGTTCTGGATGCTACTGTTTCCCTTTCTGTGAAATAGGTAGAATAATACCTTTTCCTCATGGGACTGTTCTGGGGATTTCATAGCTCATGAATTCATTTATTTAAAAATATATTTGCAACCCCCACCCATGTGTGAAGCTCTCCTAGGCTCTGGAAATGCAGACCTGGACAAAATTTACGAAATCCCTTGACCTTACGGGTGTTATTAGTGTGTGAAGTGCTCTGCACTGTGCCTGCCATGTGACAGGAGCTCTGTGTGTGGAGCTTCTGGCATTTGTCATCATCAGAGCATGGTAAGGGACACATTCTGTTCCAGAGAGTTGGGAAAGAGAAGAAGGTGTTTGAGTTTGCCTTGAAGGATGAAGACATAGGTTTTCAGGAAGAGAAGGTTTATTGTTTGTTTGCGTGGTGGATTTTCTGGTATAGGAGTCAACAATGGAAAAAGCACAGAGGAGGAAGAAAAGTAGGGCATTTGCAAAACTGAAGAATCCGGGCCATGTTCACAGCAGGTAACCCTCCTACCCTGATGTCATGCTGGTACCCAACTCTCCACCTTGAGTGATGGACTCCAGGGCAAGCGGCCTGTTTTCCTGTTTCCCGGTGATCAGATCTTTACCCTGCTCTCACTACAGGCTGAGCAGTTCTGACTCCTCATTCATTACGTCCCCCTGAGTTTCCATCTGTATGATACCCCATGGATTCCCTCCTTCCCTGGGCACCCTCTGACCTGATAGTTTAGCAAAATAGTTCGTGCTAGCGCATCTTTTGCTCATGTGTGTTCTTTGTCTGTTTCCTTATGGTTTTTAATCATTCTCTTTCGACTTGATAAATGAGTCTTGGCTTCTCACAACTTTCCTGAAGACCCAGGGTAAAAAAACATCCTTTCCGGTAGCTATAGTAGTTGTGAGGGAAAAATGAGCCTCCTCGATAGTCAATAAATCACTTTGTCACCTTAATCTTTTATTGATCTCAATAAAAGTTGTATTTTGTTTCTTAACAAAAATCCACCGGGGAAGACATCCTGTACAGGTGGGGGCACGATGAAAGTCGTGGTCAAGCCATCACCTCCCATCGTTATTTATGTGAGAGCAATGGATTTGGGGGGCGTGGTGGGGGGTAGTGACTAAAGAACCATTCCTGCAATTGATGCATCGTATATTAAAAGACACCCTTGACTTCAGGTAACCCACTCACAGACAAGACTCTGAAGCTATATTTTATGCAGACTTTTATAAACAGGTCATAAACCTCCCGCTTCTCCAAGCCAAGGAGGCAAAGGCTCTTTTCTGCTTGTGAGTGATGCATCTGTGCGGTCAGTTAAATATAGAACATGGCAATCATTGTCCTCTGAGCTGGCTCGATCTCTAGGGGAGGATTATGAAAACGAGTAACTCATGGAAGAATGAGAAACATTTCATCAAGACTTGGAATCAAGCTTTCATTAAGGTTAGGAATAAATATATTTTCCTCTTGGTGTAGAGGTAAAGAAATACTAATGAAAAATGGCCTTCACTGGTGATGTTTACGTCTTGCTCATGTTCCTCCAGGGCATGGAGGGTTTGGTAATTTGGGCTCAAAACAAAAGTAAAACAGTGCAGTGCATACACACAATACTTTATCTCTTATCTATTTTTTTTTTCTGTGAGATGTAACCCAATTTTCGTCTCTTACCAGGGCTTCATGGGATGTTGGTATTTTTATTCCCAGCAAACATTCTTTGCTTTCAGGATGATCAGCTCAACTTTCCAAGCTTCTCACTATTCCACTTTCCCCCATCCCTCTGCAATTTTATGATCCTAATTCTCCGAAAAGTAAAACTCTCATAGTGTTAGTTCAAGCACTCACTAATCATCTTTGGTATTCAAGCCAGGAAGGGAATCTCTGCTGGCATCAACTTGGCCCATCTGGGACATGATAAAGAAACATATTCACAGACTAAGGTTTGATCTCCTTGGATGTATGGACCTCCAATTCCTTGAGTCCTGGATGCCCCTTATGACTGGTTTTCAGTGTGGATGTTACTGAAGCATCTCTGACTGTAAGGAGGAAATATTCTCTAGCAGGACCCACTTTGATGCCAAAGGGAAGATTCAACAAGATCCCAAATATAACACTCTTGCTGGAGAGCATTACCTCCTCTGCTCTGCTGAAAGTGAGATGCGCTATGGAAACCAATGAGCACTTGTAGCTTAGGACAGCAAGAGAGTAGAGAAATGATTCTCCAAGATTTTTGGTTGTCTTTTTTCCCCCAACCTGTACATAGCGATTTATCCACTTACAGAGTGTAGAAAGCCCAGGCCTGGGTATATTCAGAGAAATATAAAGTACTATATAAAACAAAGGGGATTGTTAGTAAAACAGATGCAGTGTTAATTACACTTGTGAGAGTGGCATAAATAAAACAATACATGTGCTAGAAAATCTTTTTATGATGCTCAGATTTTACAAAACCGGCTTCTTGGCAAAGGTAAAGGAAAAAGATAACAGCCCATTACTAGAATTAAATCATTCTAAAACATTAAGATTGAAGCAAATGGAGCCAATGATTTACAATATCTCATTTATTTTTTCATTTGCTAAATACTTGCTGAAGGTCTTCCATGTGCCACATCATGTGTTTGGTGCTTATGAGACTAATGAATATCTAGCCTTTGTCTTCAGAGGGCTACAAGTTTAAATGCCTACATAAATATTTAGGGAAGCATTTCTCAGTGGGTCAGGGGGCACAAAAGGGAATCTGGCAATATCTGTATTTGGCAAGCAGAGACATTTCTGGTTGTTACAACAGGGAAGAGTGGTGCTGTTGGCACCTATTAGGCAGAAATTAAGGATGCTTCCAGTGTACAGAAAAACCCCAACAGCAAGGAATTATTTGGCCCAAAATGTTAGTAATGCCAAGGTTGCGAAATCCCATTTCAGAATGTTAGGTGATGAGTTCGATTGTAAAGGACACTGTAAAGTTGCATAGAAGGTGACCAACTAAATCAGCCTCCTGTACGAGGCAGGTTTTTATGAAGAATGTGACGTTTGAGCTCAGCCTTGATAGATTAATCAAAGCTTGCATGGTTTGGAGGAAGAATAGGGACATTCATAGCGAGGCACCAGCACGTGTAAATGTCTAGTGGAATATAAGAACGAGGTGGATTCAGGGACTGATGATAGGCTCTATAAAGCTTAGCATGTGTGTTGGGGGGAAGGGGAGAAAGCAAGACAAATTCATTGGGATGATGTCATAAAGGCCTTCCAGGGTCATACTTAGGACCAGAAACCTTCAGTTAGATCAGGGGTAAGCAAAGTACAGCCCAAGGGATAAATCCAGTCTGCTACCTTGGTTTTTGCTGCTTCTGAATGGCCCATTATCCAAGAATGGTTTGCCTGTCTTTAAATGTTTGAAAAAAGTATCTGAAGAAGAATAATATTTTCTGACATGTGAAAATGATATGCAATTCAAATTTCAGTGCCCATAAATAAAATTCACTGGAACACAGCCACACTCATTTGTTTATTCATTGTCTGTGGCAACTTTTGCACTCCAACAGCAGAGTTGAGTAGCTGTGGCAAGAGACCGTATGGCTCTCAAAGCCTAAAATATTTACTTTCTGTCCCTTTGCTGATGCCTGAGCTAGAGAACAGAGAATAATGTGATCACATGAAAGAAATCACAATGGCAGCAGTTTGGAAGATGACTGGGAAGTTGGGAAATCTAGGTAGAAAAGTGTTGTTAATCCAAGCAAGATATCTATTAAGTTAATGAATCAGGACCTTTTTATTGTCATGACAGTGGGGGCCCCTCGCTGTCTATGGTGTATGTATCTTGCTCTGTAAATCCATATCTTGCTCTTGCTCTGTAAACCTGTCTTTCTCTTCCTCAATAAACTTTGTTTCATACTTGCAGGTGAGAAAAAAAGTTAATGTATCAGTCAGGATTTGCAGGGATGTGCTGCAGGAACAAGTGAGCCCACATATCTCAGTGGCTTCCAAGGCTGGTTTCTCACTGGTGATACCTGTGTATTTCAGGCTGACTGCTGTTTTGCTCCTTGTTATCATTGTTCCAGGATCCAGTCAGACAGAGCTCTTGTAGGAGGGGGAAAACGCACATAACAAGTCACATACAGGCTCTTAGAGCTTATGCCAGAAAGAGACACACAATGTTCCACCTTGAATTCTATTAGACAAAGCAGGTCTTGTCATTACTTTTGGGCTCAACAAGGCAGGGATGTATAATCCAACAGGGAGGGACACCATGGGCAGGAACAGAATTAATAGAGGTGATGAGACTGATCTTCTTGCCATTACAGACAGAGAATAAGTAAGAAAGAGGAAGGAGAGGGCGGGGACTATGGGGACATGCTGTTTTCTGCCTTTAATACTTAGTGTATGGTGGTGGAGTTCATTGAGATGGGCAACCTAAGAGAAGAGGCTGGGAAATAAGATTGTGAGTTTATTGGGGCAAGGTGAATTAGCAGTGCCTGTGGGAACTGAGAAGGGGATGCCTAGTTAGGCACCTGGAAAAGCAGGTCTGAATCTCAAGACAGGTGTGAGAGACTGAAGATTATCATCAATTTTATTCCCCCCAATGCCCCATGGTTGTAAAAACTGAATGTCTTCTCAAATTAGAAGATGAGATAAGTGAATTGATTAGCATAGTGCTTGGCATAGAACAAGTTCTCATTAAAGATTTAAGCAACTATTACTTTCTCATAAACTGAGTGGAACTACAGAAACAATTCAAAATTCCACTAGTGATTTACCTTTCTTAACTTTGACTACATGGAAATTCCAGTAAAACTACTTGACAATACACCCATTATTTAAAAAAAAATTCCTTCTGACCTGGAGTTGACATGCTAAGCGCACACATCTTATTAATCTTACCTACCCATACTCAACCACAGCAACTCCTGTATTCAGATGGGGCCACTAGTAGCATAGAACAGGTTTCTGAATAATTGGAATTCTTTTGGCACTCAAAATAAAGTAAACAATGAGTCAATGGTTACCACAGTGCTTGAGAACTTCAAGGTGTAGGGGCTGTGTCAATGCTTAGGACAAAGTTTCAGAGATTGTCTATGTTTTGTATTTCCCAGCAGGATAGACAGAGAAATATGGAGGTCACTACGAAAGTTTTGACACAGATTGTGTTATGGTCCATTATTTCACTTCCAAGAAACACAGTTGACAGTTTCCTTTCTGATTCACCTGTGCAAGTTTCAACTTGCTTGGCTTATGGGTATTGCTGAGAGGGCTTCATTTGATTCTGTCTGAGAGGATTTTACTTTTCTTCATTTTTGTGTATCTCAGAACTTTTGTAATTACTCAAGTACACAGGAGCCCAAACTGTAACACTGATTGCCCAGGGAAGGGCAGTGCTTCACCTCTGATAGTGGGCTTGGTGGAATCTAAGTTAAATTGAAGATTTAGGTACACACGCTGTCACACACCAACACTGGGTTTTGTTTTCTAAAGCCAGTCATTTTGGGGGACTAACTTCATTCATTCATTTAACAAATATTTGCATTCTCTATATCTCAGGGCACTGTGCTAGGCTTTGAGGGAAGAATGGTAAATAATATACATAAATTTCTTGTCCTTGCTTTCTGTAGGGAGATTGATGTCAACAAATAAATGAACATGTACTGTGATATTAGGATATGATAACATCAATGAGGGCAGAAAGCAAAGCTGGGCAAGGGTTTGTATGGTGTGGAAAGCAGTGTGATACTGTGTGTGGCATCCAAGGGTCTCTGCGTTATTTTAAGCAGGACCTTCAGGAAAGCAATTTCCAAAGGTACCACTTCGGCAGAGTGGGATAAAGAAGGATTGACCCATGTTGAGATTTAGGGAGAATCACTGGAATCAGAGGGAAGACAACATGCTAAGGTTCTGGAATGGGAGACATTTGGCACATTCAAAGAGTAGCAGAGAGTCACATATGATGGTGTCAGACTGAGCGGCAGGAGAGAGCTGGGAGTTGGGTTCATGAAAGACCCTGCGAGGCAAGTTAAGGGAAGAAGCTTGATGTTATGAAGCAGATGGGAAATGAGTGGAGCACTGAGAACAGGGCAGCAACAGGATCTGAGCCTCATCTCGGGCCTGCCACTGTGGCTGCACGTGGGGAGGTGACCATAGGACAGCAAAGGCAGAAACAAGACCAGTTAAGGGGCATCCTTGGTTGCCTAAAGACAAAGGTCACTGAAGAGAAGGTGAGAAGTACAGTATTTGGGGACATACTTTGAAGTTAGAGAAAACAGAATTTAGAAAAAAAATTTGTCATAAGGACAGTTACACTAGACTGTTTATCGCAGCACTATTTGCAGTCGCCAAAATGTGGAAACAACCTAAATGCTCACCAACTCAGGAATGGATTAACAATCTGGGGGTATATGTATACCATGGAATACTATTCAGCCATTAAAAAAGATGGTGACTTTATCTGGATGGAGGTGGAACACATCCTTCTTAGTAAAACATCACAGGAATGGAGAAGCAAGAATCCAACATACTCAATTCTAATATGAAGGTAGTAGATGAGTTAATACAAGGGGGGGGGTTTGAGAAGGAGGGAGTAGGGAGAGGGGAGGAGGAAGGAGAATGGGGGATCATGGTGTATGGCATAGATCTTAGGGGTGAGACACAATTATAAGAGGGACTTTATCTAACAAATGCAATCAGTGTAACCTAATTCTTTGTACCCTCAATGAGCCTGAAACAATAAAAAAAAAATTAAGAAAAAGAAAATGGAATTTGCTGAAAGATTGCATGTGAAGTGTGGGAGAATGAGAGACATCAAAAGTGACTCCATGCATTTAATTTTTTTTCTCTTTTTAAAATTAAATCATAGCTGTGTACATTAATGCAATCATGGGTGTGCTGGTTTCATATACAATCTGAAATATTTTCATCACGGAGAAGTCAGGTGCTGTCATCTGAAATGAGGAACAATAGGGAAGGGCAGGCTTTGCTGGGTCAAGAGTTCCACCACCCTCTGCGTAACCAGGCCATGTATCCAGAGTGACTTCCAGCCTTATAACACTTGACATTTTGCAAAAGCAGTTTCCTGCCAGCCACAGGAGCTAGGTAGGACTGATGCTATTTGTTTCCATTTCGTGGATGAAAACAACCAAGGCTCAGAAAGAATGGTGCAAAAGACAGGACTATTTTGAATCATGAGACAACTCCACCTAATACAGGCATGTAAGAAAATGTATTGGCTTTTGTGAATGGCGGATCTAAGGATGTAGCTGACTTTCCTTAAGGCTGGGATTGATGGTAAGTCCTGCCCGTCCGTCTGTCTGTTCCCTTGTCTGTCCAAGATATTACCTCTTAAGCCCAGAAGCATGTTATGAGCCCCCCCGAATGAGAACTCAGAAGACTCTGTGCATATTTTCTTCAAGGATGACCTCCCTTTCACTTGCTGAAAGAGTTCTGCAATAACATCACGGCTAAACCCATAAAGATGGAAGATTGAGTGTTCAGCGAGTTGGCTGACAGCTTCTAGTTTAATTCTGAACCGGGAGAGGGGAATCCATCGGAACCCTGTCACCTCACTGCCAGAAGAGATTGCCTTCTTCCTGCTCAGGAAAGATAAAGAACTCTCTGCCTCCCAGAGAAGCATTTTCCATGAAGCCAGTCACTGCCAGACCTTCTGGGACAGAAATCTCCCAGCCTCAGTTCCAGCTGGAGGGAAGGCCATTGCTTCTGTGTTGGGGATGGAAGGCTTCTCAGCCAGGTGCCTACATGCTTGGAATTCTATCAGCCAAAAGTTATTCCTTAGGTCTTTAACTGTCATTCTCTCTGTCTGCTTCTCGTAGAACATAGAAAAATCCTAAACTCTGTGTCATTTGAAGCTCTCCATACCTTCTTGTGACAGCATTCTCACATCCCTTCTTCCTCACACTTCCTCCTCTTTGGGTCTCCATGACACCACAGCCTGCTGGCTTTTGAAGGGATGAGGAGAAACTTGCCCTTTCCCCCCAGATTTGTGGAAAGATCCGCTCACATTTAAAGTAGATTAATAAGAGAAAGGTTTATTTACCACGTGCATGGGAAGAATCACAGAGTGATTCCCTGTGGGATCCAGATATTTTTATATACGCCTTTTATTTGGGGGGAGGAATGAGGAGTACAGCTTGTTCTGATTAGGAGTGACAAATGGTGCTAGGGAGGACAAACGGATAGGGAAAAGAGATTGACTTGTAACCTGAGAGATAGGTATTAAGTTTCAAATAATTTGGACCAGGTCTGACTCCATTTTTGGTACTCTTTTCTGCAATATATGTAGATAATGGGGGTGGGAAGGAAGGGAAGTCAATCGCTCCCTTTGATCTTTTCATCAGGCCAGTCCTATTTATGCAGATAGAAGGAAAACTTCTTCCAAGGGCCTGTTAATCTCCAAGAAACTTTAATCCAAAATACTCTTTATACCAAGGAATCACATTTTGGGTTGAAATCTCCTGAGCTCCTTCACTTTCTTCATACTTCATTGGTTGTTTCCTCTCAGGCTTGTTTTGCCAATATTTCCTGTTCCCTGACTTCAGAATATTGACTTACCTCAAGGATGTTTCATGGTTCCCATTTTCTACTCTATGTAGACTCTCCTGGATGAGATCTCATCCATTCCGTGTGGTAGAGATTATTATCTGCTTACCTGTTGGTCATTCCTCCTTCTCTGTTAACAAAATTCCATTTAATTTAAGACTGGATTGGGCATATGTTCAAGGAAATTGGGTGGCCCCCCATTCCTAGATCTAAGCCAATCATAGTGACCTCACTCTCTTTCACTTGTGATTGGCTTAGGGAAAAACATGTGACCCATATCTGGTCAATGAGATTTTAAAGGAAGCTGGGGATTCTGGGAGAAATTTCACTGCAGGTAATGATTTCAGCCATCTTGAACCTTTTCACGTTCCTGACAGTTGAATACTTCTTCCCAAGGTCTTTCATATTATTCTGTGTGTTCTATAGCTGAAGGAATTTTGACCCATGCTTCAAGATCCTATGCTAACGTCAGACTTTTCTCTAGCTTCCTCACTTTTTCTTTATCCCCAGGCTTTCTCCTCTCTGCTCCTGCAATATCCCACACTTACCTGTATCACAGGGCCTGTCAGGTTGCATTGTGATTGCGTGTCTTTCCTTCTCAATGTTAAGCTTCTCCAGGGCAGATATACTGGTTTATTTATTTTTGTAACCATCCCAATAAGTTTCAAGTTTCAGTTGACACTCTACCTGACATGAAGAAAATGTCCAATTAAAGTGGTGAATGAAAAATGATCTCTGATGAGGCAGCCAAAAAAGGATTGGAGATATTGACAAGTCAAGGTTTAGAATGAAATGAGGAAATTCTGGAGGAACATGGCAACTTTCTTGATGTTTGCAGGATGTTCAGAATCCTTATCATGACATGAAAGACCCTGTCTACTCTTACATTTCATTACTTCTCTACCTAAAATTTCTTGCCACGAGCCCACACTACTGGAAGCTTCAAGTTTTAAATCCACATGCGTTATATTTTTTCAGACAGTTGTGCCTTTTCACTCTCTATTCATCTTGCCTTGTATTTCTCCCCATCTTGTTTTATTCTGGCAAACTCCTGTTCACCTTTCAAAACCCAATTCCAGGGGGCTCAGTAAACTCTCACCTAATGGGTACAATGTAGGAGAATATGGCACACCTCCTGGATGAAGGACTCAACTAATATACCAGTGCTACCTAAAAAACACAAACAATATAACCAAATCGTGTGTACCCTTATATTATTCAAAGTCCTATTCCAATATCATCCTTATAGGATGCCTCTGCAGGCCCCCCTTGAAGAAGCTTAATGATTCCCTGTTCTGCTTTAAATATACTTTCCAGGGTGGCAGTTATGTCTGTGTGCTACTCCTTGTGCATCGGGACTGCAGGGATCATGTTTTCTTCATATGTGTATTTCAGTGTCTAGCTCAAGTCTAGCAGATTGTGGGTTTGGTCGTATATGCCTGGTTGAACTGAATCTCTTGCTTCCTAATTCCATTTAAGCTTCTTCCAATACATCCACGCTGGGTATCAGGCCACTGGATAGTTCAGGTTTGAACCAGCGATAGTGGGCTTTTCGAAGGGAAAATACCATAATAGTAATAACCTAACATTCTCAGTACTTACCATGCATCATCATCATTTAAAAGCTTGGCGAGTATTATCTCATTTTACCTACACATTTACTCTGTGAGATAGGCACTATAGCTTTCTATATTTTACAGATGAAGCACAGAAAACTTAAGTAACTTGCGCTAGGTTGCAGAGCCAATATGGGACAGAACCAGGATTCAAACTTATGTAGTCTGCCCCTGAGTTGGGTGCACTCTGGGAATTGATAGTTCATACTAACCTGTTGACAGTCTCTTATGCCATATTTCCTGTGGCCCTGTCCCAAATCTTTGCAGCAGAGCTTTGAAATTCAGAAGCCTGGTAGAATTCTTCCCCCCTCCTCTGGCTGCACAGAGCATGCCACTGTGCGTCACTGAAAGCCCATGGCATGGTCTTCAATCTTTTCCACATTCAGCCACTTCCAACCTTGACCTTAGAATCGTGAAGACGATCCTTATGGAGCTGTTCCTTAGAGGAAAATGGAAATGGTCCCTGTGGGGAGACTGTAGGATTTTAGTTCCAGCCTTCTAATTTCAGATCAGCCCAGAGAAAGGAACTGTGCTAGCAACCTGAGCCACAAAATTAGGCAAGCTCTGTTCTCTGCCTCTCAAGAAATATGGGTGCTGCTCTAAAAATCTTTTTTTTTAAATCTCCTCTCTGGTGCATGTAACAGGAAATTGGTCTCTGCCATAGGCCAATAAATCTCCAACTTTTTATTGAATATTAAAAGAAAGACTCCAAGTCAAGTTCAAATCTCTTTGCTTGGAGCTTCTTACATAATATGGCATCTCTGATACCTGGAGTCACAAAAGCTTTAAAAAAGAAGGAGAAAAATAGAAAATCTCTACAGGTCAGTGGCCCCCAGGGATGATTTCTTCTCCTGAGAAATAATAGCCTATTACTCTAAAAACTTAAACAAGGCATTCCCTCTCTGCCTTGCACATTATAATCAAGATGGGGGGGGGGGGTTACAGCTGATGGTAGTCTCCAGATGCGTCTCCAGTGAGCACGAGCTCGCAGCAACTCCTCTCGGAAGGCAAGTTGGTCAGTCCTCAACCCTGGAATATGTAGGACTTGTGATGGACAGTGAGTAGCACTGCCCAAATACACTGTTAGGATGGAGGAATTCATTCCTCTGCAGCTGAGAGGGTTGTTGGCTGGCACAGCTCAGGCAACTTGCCCCACCAATGTAGCCTTTGGCCTGAGAAAGCTTCATTGACCAAGGTCACACGCTTGCTCCAGGGGCAGCCCAAATGTATTAACTGGACAACATGAGGGAATAAAAGCCTGGCCTTCTCACCTTAATTTGAGGCAATTCTGAAGGCCACCCCAGCTCCAGAGCTGCACATGGGTCAGCTGAGGCCTTTGTTGCAACTGCACGTCTATCCTCCCATTCTTTAACTTGGTTCATGCCTGCTGCGCAGGTGTCAGTTCTGCTGTTGCTTTGCAACAAAGCTCCTGCATGTGACCCTCTGGGGAACTCGTCCTAAGATAGATCTTTATGTACTAGCGACTTTGAGAAAATGAGTTCTTTTGTTGGAAAGAACTCTAGAAGAAGACATACCGAATAATAAAATCTTTGGAATATTTAAACACACACACAAACATACATATACTTTTTGTACATGTATATATGTACATAAAGGCAGGGGAATGATAAATACCAACTTAAAAAGAATGTTTGTGGCTGGGTGCAGTGGCTCATGACTGTAATCTTAGCACTCTGGGAGGCTCAAACGGGTGGACTGCTTGAACTCAGGGGTTCAAGTCCAGCCTGAGCAAGAGTGAGACCTCGTCTCTACTTAAAAAAAAAAATACTAAAATTAGCTGGGCATTGTGGCAGGTGCTTATAGTCCCAGCCACTTGGGAGGCTGTGAGGCAGGAGGATTGTTTGAGTCTGGAGTTTGAGACTTCTGTGAGCTATGATGAGACCACGGCACTCAACCCTAGGGCAATAGAGCAAGACTCTGTTCCAAAATAAACAGACAAAAAGTGTGTTTGCATCCTGGGTGGGGAGGTGCAATTGAAAGGAAGAGAAACGAGGTCCAGGTGGGGCACACAGAAGTTTCAGCTCTATGGGTAAAAATTTACTTTGTAGCTGGAGCTCATGTACATGAGCATGGCTATTTATTTCACTATTAATTACAGGTTTTCAAAGAGGTCAAATATGTCATAACCAGGGTACAAAATGATGCATATTCAGAGATGCAGATTTGAAATCTGGCTCTCCCTCCCACATACGAGTTATGTGGGGACAGGAGAGTGAGGTAACTTCCCTGAGGCCACAGCTTTGTCCGTAAGGAGAAGCCCACTCAGACCCTGTCCAAAGACTCTGTAAGAATTTAACATCAATTTTAAAGACCAAACGAAAATACTTCCTCTCTCTTTCTCCCGGGGCTTCAGCATCTCTTTTGTTTCTCTGTCTCCTCATGTGTCTGTCCCCTCTCCTCGTCCTGCAGATGGGCTTCCTCGGTCTCCTCATCGGCTGGCATATCTGCCTGCTCACACCCTCCACGCTATATAACGTGACCTTTCTGCTCCAAGCTCCTCATTCTAAACTTCTTATTTCAAATTCCTTGGCCCCAGACTGAGGGAGAGCTATTTTTGGAACCTCATAATCAGCTGGGGTTGGAAGGTGGATTGCAAGATCCTCACTGTTGTATTAGGGTTTTTCAGAGAAACAGAACAGTGTGGGCATAGATCTCTCTCTCTCCTATGTAAATATTCCTATGTACATACAGGGATGTCACATACATAGCAGCAGATTCCAAGGTAAGAGGACAAGTGTGGACCAGTACCTTTAAATATGTCTCAATGCAAGATATTTACCATTTCTTTGTAGTTGAATTCAAATAACGAGTATCATTTAAAATAAGGCTTGGCAGTAGAAGGCACCCAGCGATTATGGGGACCCCTTCTCACTATGTAAGTGTCACATCGGTGAGCTTCACATCCAAGGTTACACAGGTTGACAGTTAACAATGTGAAGGGCCAAACTTCTAGGACTCAAATCCCGGCTCCACCTCTCACTCTCTGGTCAAGTAACTTAACCTCTTTGTGCTACAGCTTTCTCGTTTGTAAAGCACAGACTAAAAATCTCTCCAACAGGGTTTTTGGAAGGAATAAAAGATGATTTCCGTGGCATGCTTTGTTGATGCCTGGTGCAAATAAAGCACACTAGTATTGAACTATTACTTTTACTATTATCTATAAACTTATGAATGAGGAAAAAAGATCTTGGATGAAGAAGTCACATGCTGATAAAATTTGGCCACTGTTGTCATAGTCCATTAAATCAATGAGGGACGCTTTTATTAGAGATGTCCTGGGCAAGCTACAGACCCTCTCACTCAGTCCAACATTCATTCCAGTACTGTTCTTTGTGTGCCAGACAGTGGGTGAGGCTCAGTTCCCACTGTCCAATTTAAATGTTCACCAAGAAATGGGCAGTGAAAGCAAAACACTCACCCCATGCCTGTCTTTAAGCCAGATTGAGTTAAAGACCTCTCATTCCCTCCTGAGTTGGTAACGAAAAGCCTCAAAGACTGGTAGGTAAAGACAGAATATATAGAGCATACATCTCTTAGACTTTAGTGCCTGCCTTATAATAATGGCTGATCAATACTGTCATTGTCACTATTATTATTACTATTTCTGTTCATATTATCTTCTTTCAGCGCAAATCAAAACCATCTTGAAATATCACCTAACCCCAGAGAGAATACCCGTCTCACAAAGTCCCAAAGCTGCAGATGCTGGCATGGTTATGGAAAGAAGGGAATACTCTTACAAATTGCAAACTAATACAGCCTCTTTGGAAAAAAGTATGGAGAATCCTGAAAGAACTCAAATAGATCTTCCACTTGATCCTGCAATCCCATTACTAACAATCTACTGAGAAGAAAATCTATCATTTTATCATAAAGACATTTGCATTAGATTGCTTATTGCAGCTCAATTTATAGTCGCTAAGATCTGGAATCAACACAAGTGCCCATGAACCCAGAAATGGATTAATAAACTGTGGTATACGTATACCATGGAATACTACTCAGCCATAAAAGATGGAGACTTTACATCTTTTGTATTAACCTGGCTAGGGTTGGAGAGCATTCTCTTTAGTAAAGTATCACAAAAATGGAAAAGCAAATATCCAATGTATTCGATACTAATATGAAGCCAATAGATGTACTAATACACATCCACCACAAGAGAAAAACATACTTCAATTCAAATTTGGGGGAGAAGGGAGGAAGAAGAGAAGGGGGGTAGGAAGAGATTGGTGTGCTCCTACCTAATGGGCACAATGTAAGGGTATACGGTGCACCTAGGTGAGGGGCACAACTACAATAAGGACCTTCCCTAATAAATGCAAACATTGTAACCTAATTGTTTGCATTCTCATATTAACGTAAAATAAAAAAGAAAACACAACATTAAACAAAAAATATACGATCATCTCCCCTATTGTTTCATCTGTTTTTCCTTCTTCTGTTTCGCCTGCTTTTAGGAAACATTTCATCTCCCAGGAGCTTGCCGCTGGCTGTTGTCTTTAGACTCCCTGGATTTACTGCTCATCTGTCTTGCTAGCGTCTGAGCATCAGTTCCTGTTGTTTGATTGCTTCTGTGGCCTTCTTGTTACCTTTTCTCCCCATCCCCTCCCCAGCCAGGCAGAACTATCCCTCCTCCTGTTCTCTGGGCTTTCCTAGAGCGGAGGGGTGTGGGGATTTGGACAGAAGCAAATTAGAAGTTCAGATGCCTGAAAACTCTTGCATTAGAGGAGAAAGGTGCCCCTACGCAAGACAGGAGCTCAAAGAGGTTAATTTCTAGGCAAGTTCTGAAGACATTACTCACCATCTTCTCTCCAAAAAGTAATCTACAGCAGGCATTGCTGCAAAATTAGAGTGACCTACATTTGTGCCAAACTTTTCCTCCCCTCCCAGGAGAGAGCAGCTGAGCTACAAGTCTTCCCGCCTACAGATGGCTTTGTAGACTGGCCCCCCTTCCACACACACACAAAAAGGTGGTGACTTGTTTGATACCACCCAGACTCCAAAGTAATATTCAGTTTACAATCCCCCCTCCCCCAAAAGCGAGTTATTTGCCGGATCCCGAATGGTGTGCCGCAGTTGATGGATGGTGGGTGATTTCGACATCATCACACCTTGGAGCCCCAGAGCTAACCCTCTGACAGCGTTAGCATAAAAGATTTACATTTATGTTACGAGGGCCACACAAGAATAATAATTTTAAGATACATTGCCTTGGCTGCGGGTGCACCCTGGGAAATCTAGCCGCGGCAGGCGCTCAGCCGCAGCACTGTAATTACAAAATGGCATTGCAGGAAAGGTTTTCTGGAGACAAGCAGCTAGAGACCAAAGCCATCTGCATGCCTTGGTGGACTGAAATTACAGTAATATATGAAGACATTACCTGAAAAACCCGGCACCATTTAAATGATTTACTCTTCAGCCCCAGCAAGCTTTAATTTAAGGATAAAGTCATTCAGAAAGCTAATCTGATAGGGGAGGCATTATTTCACACAGTTAAGTTAATTTACAGTAGCTGATTGTTGTGGTTGCTTTTGGTATTATTATCTTCCCACAAACAGCTGATCTGCCAGACAGAAGCTATACACTGCTTAACACAGTGTCTTAATTCAGCAGGCAAGCTATCTGTGATAAAGGTTTGTTTATAAGCAATAGTAGGAAAGTCATTCTGAGGCCAGGCTGATAACACTGATGAGAAATATTTTTTATTTAAGGGGAAAATGCACAATTAAATAAGTGAATGAGCCGGCAAGCCTTGCACTCATGGCTATGTGTTAGAGTCGCTGTCCCGAGTGGACATTTTACACTGGGGTTGACCCTGCTCCCTTCCTTCATGAGTTTCCTGCCTATCAGGCCCCACCTGGGGTTGGTTGCATTTCCCCTGTCACCAAAACTGATTTCTGTGCCAAGCCTTTGAGAAAACAACCTCTTGGGAGTCCAGTAAATTTAGTTGCCCAGTCAGCTATCTGCTTTCCAAAGAAAAGGTGAGCTTTGAGATTTGTCCTTGACGAGTTGTTTCCTCTTTGGGAGGCCTGGGGATGTGTGCACTGATGGGCCTGGAGGTGGTAAAAGACCAGGAAGCAGGCATTTGAAAGGGAGCTAACAGGTTGCGTGGTAGATGAAATTGGAGACTTTAAAAGGGTTACATACAAACCGACTTGCTGTTTTCTTTGCAAAACTAGGAAGGAGTGATTGTCTTTTATGGAAGCTTGGGATATTGAGATGATGCAAGGGCTCTCTTAGCAAGGCTCAGGAGCTTTTGTCTAATGGATTTGCCTTTGTCTAGTTAGGGGTGCTTTCTTTAAAGATAAACAGTATCTTGTGACCTTGTGCGTTTATCTGAACAGGAGAGGCATAACTTTTGGAAAGGGGCTAAGGAAATGCTACGCAAAGGGTCATGAAATCACTTACCAGAAAGGAATTCAAAGGGTAAGCGTCTGTTAGAAACCACATTTATAAAGCTGAAAGGGGCTTGGTCCAGCCCCCTCCTAAGTAGCTATCACTTCCTGAGCACTTATTATGGGCTAGGCACTGGACTAGGTGGATATTACTCCATTTTATTTCCAGTTTATAGAGGGTTTATATCCAGATGTAAGAGTGAACATGATTTCTTGAAAAACAGATAGCAGAGGGCTCATTTCTTTTACAAAATGTATGAGAGGCCGCTTCCAAGGATGGCCCTTTTCTGCTGCTGGTGCCCATGTGTTGTGCCTCCTGTTGCGTAGAGATTATCACCTCCGGTCTATAAATTAAATGAGGGAGAAAAAGCCCACTCAAACAAACAAGAGAACCCCAAACTTTCTCATTAACTTGTTGGTTGATATAAGCCACCACTGGGTACTTTCCCTAGCATCTAATAGGGATGTCAGTTGACAGTTCTTGAGTGAACGATTGAATGAATAAATAAATGAATGGGTTTCCTTGGCTGTAAGATAAAAGTACAGTATAACAATCTCTCTTGGACTGTTGAGAGGATTTAGCACAGAAATGTTGGCTAATGTAACACAGATATCAGATGAATCTTTATTCTCTCTTTTCTGGGTCTTTACAGGCACAATGGACTCTCTTTTCAGAGTGAATCTACTCTACAGTATTTTGGAGAGTAATGTTGCTCTTTCTAAATCTTCTTACATGGCACCCAGTGGAGGGCTGGCCTTGTGCACATTAGGCAATTTATTCCCAGTTTGACATTTCTTTTCACCCCCCATCTCCACCCCACTGAGGTCGTCAGGAGATCCTCTTCTTCAGCCCTTCCTTTCCCCATGGAGTGATCAGGTCTGCACCCTGTTTCTCACCTGCCCCTAAATATTAAATCCTCCCTCCCCATCATCAACCATGGAGTCTTCTCTCCTTATCAGGCCTGGTGCTGGGACGCAGACACTTGCTTCTAACCTTTAGCAGGCTTATCAGTTAATGTCAATGAGTGTAATTCTTTGCTTAAGATGAATCCTCATTTCTTCTGCTGAAAAAATATTTTATGTAGTGTTTTTTGTACCCTATGGTAGAAATCACCTATCATAGGGTCTGGCATGAATTACGTGTGTATAAATATCAATTCCTTCATGTTATATACACATCCAAATATTAGGGAAAGTGTCAGAAACCAGTAGGGACCCCTTCCCCCAGGATGAAGAAGGAAATTGTTTACTTTGCATGGGAATGGTTGTGATTTCCATCAGTGGGGGTTGCAGGCTTTAAAATAAGACTTGCTGTCATCTCAAGCACCTCCTTTCTGCCTTTAGGGAGGAAATGGATTTGGGGAAGAAAGGCCAGTAGATATCATTTGCCTGGGAGGCAGAGACCTGCCACATGAATTCTAAGACGGGTTGCTCCTCCGAGTTGCACTCTGCTGGCCTGATTATCTGCAAGAGGAAAAACAGCATCTGACATAGCTTAGAGTATGTAGGATGACCAAATTCTTCCTGGAAGAAGAATGCTCTCCTCTTGTGACTGACCTAATACAACATTTTTAACCAACCTGACTGTCCACCAGCCGTGTGTCAGGTAGCATATATGACCCATCAGGAGGTGTGCTTTTCAATCAGCTGTCTCTGCAAGGGCAAGATCTCTGTCGTATTTACCATTGTTTCTCCCGGGGTCTAGTGGGCTTCTGGCATCTAGTGACCACTCAGGTTTTCCCACTTCTAAAGCTCTTTTCTGTACAGACAGGTCAGAATTTCGTAAAGGGATGAATTTGGCTGTCCCTGACTTCTTTCCCTTCTGACGTCCATCATTCCCCTCCGATAGCTCTTCAAGCCACATCCAGTGTCATTCTGGCTGTCTCCCCGGTCTGAAAGACTGTGACTGTCTCATCAGATGAGTTCTATTTAATGTGGGACCCCAATACTTTCAGAAGTACCAACTTCTGTTCCATACACCGAGTCCATTTGACAAGAGAGAAGTGGATTAATTAACGTGGTGGGTCTATCTTCCACCCGGCTGCCTTCTGCTGCAATGGAGACCAAGAAAAATCCATTAGATTACACTGAGAGATAGCTGAAAGAAAGTTTAGATTAAGTTTATCTCTCGAGGCAATTTTATTAGATAGATTAAGTTTCTGTTCATCTCTCCAAAGGCCGTAGTAATAACCAGTGTCATGACTTTCAAATCCTTTGGACTGCAGAGGGTAATCAAACACGGTTGTCTTTTATCCCTCTCTTTTACTTCTCAGTGTTCTCCAATCCTGCCTCGCTCATCTGTCAGAGGGATGGTATTAAGGGGATCACTGTTGACAACTGATAGTACAAATTATGTAATGCTGATGACATTTCACTGTCTCCTTTTCATCTGCAATTCCCACTCTCAATCACTCCTTACTTTATAAAATGTAGTGAAAGAGAAAGGTGGCTGTGGACATCATTGGCTCCGGTCCCTGAACCCCAGGGGCAGAGTGGGGTGAACTTGAAGTGCGCAGGTGGCTTCTAAATTAGACATGGGCCTGGGGAAGATGGCCTGATTCACAGAAGGGGAAATTGAGGTCATCTTCCTACAACAGGACTTTGGCAGCTGCCACTTGAAACCATGTTGCTGGAGTCCAGCAACATGACCCATGCTGGCCAGAGGCTTTCTATTCCCAGCATATCTCCTTTGGCGTCTTCTCTGTGGGGGATTCCACCCTTCCTTTTGGGGAACTGATAGAGGATAACCTAAAAGGAAGGACTGCGCTGGGTTCGTAAGAGGAGCAGAAAACCAGAACGGCAAGTGCAGAGGCCTGTCTTTCCTGGGTGGGGTGGACTATGCTTTGGACCAGCCAGCAAGGGACAAAATAAGAGGACATATGTCCAAAGTACAACAGAAGAGACTTCTGGGGGGAGGGAAACACATCTTCCTAATGTTACCTTTCCCATGAAACATAGTGTAACGGTTTCTTCCCATTCTCTCAGCCTAACTCTTATAATAGACCTTAAAGAGAACGGCTGTTTACAGAGTCTGAGACGTATATGTCACTTTCTAGCTGTGACCAAGGTAGTTGCTTAACTGTAATAAATCATTGTTTTCTCTTTTCACAAAATGAGAAAAATAGCACTAATCTTGCAGGGATGTTACAACTCATGAAATGGTAGAGCTACTTATTAGCTAGGAGAGTTCATATGAAAACCCATCTCGGAAGTCACATTTGGTCTGGGGCTTAACCTGATTCTGATGATATGACGCATGTCAAAATATTTCATGATTCTTTCAGAAAAATGGATGTTGCCTTCATTTACAGTCCTGAGAGGGCCACAGTAAGGGGTAGATGGGATGAAGTTTGATGATGTTAGCACGAATGACTTCCTTAACGCTTCCAGTACATTCGATTATTCCACAAACATTTATTAATCATATGCTATGGATTGGTACTTTTCTAGGCATTGAGAATTTAGTGATAAATAACACAAACGAGATCTTTTTTTTAACAAATAAAATCTTAACTGTTGCAAATGTTTTAGTTGGTGGGTAGAATCAGCCCCGTTTCACGACCATGCCTTGATATCTGGATACTCGAATAATGTCTCCTGAATAAATGAATAGACAAATGCATACACACCACACACATCCTTTCATAGCCACTAACGCTGACTTGCAGAGAGGCTGAGTCATTCCCGGGAAAGTTTCTCTCGACATTAGAAAACACTATCACTTAACACCAGCCATCAAGGCTAAGAGAAAGAAATACGATTCAAGACCACATTTCACCACGAGGTATTCTTTAGAATGTAAAATAAAAACGAATAGAATTTTATTAATCTCTTTTTGCCTACAGCCTGAAAAATCCCCACCTCCAAATTGTGCTTTGTCTCCCATTATAAATTTTATTAACCACTTTTTTTTATTAGCGATCTTATTACAGTTGATCTGCACATGAAAAGAAACCATTTACAAATGATCAGGGTTGGATTAGAGAAACCATAAACTCAATGCAAATTGTTACAAATTATTTACTGGCTTAGCACAAATCTGCATATAGATTGAGGGAGTCAATCAGAAAGGTACCTTTGGGTACTCGGCACAAAATATGATTGTGAAGATCGTCGCAGACTGCGATGCCTCGTGCAGAATTGAAGCGGAAATAAATAGATTCGTTTGTCAAATACACTTGGGGGTGGATCTTCTGATTTAGTCAGAACTTTGGAGCACTGGATATCTGGGAAAATTTAAAAAGGGTAAAGAGTGGAGGGTTGAAAGTGGGCTCCCTCTAAAATATAAGCTCAGGAATCAGAGATATACAAAAGGAATTTCGAAAGATAAAAAGCAGAAACATTGCCCCAGCACACTTGAGGCTGACAGAGTATTTCTCATGCTTCATTTTATTAACCTTCCAGGAAGTCCATCAAACAGGGAGGAGTATTACTTCTGTTTCTCAGCTGAGGGACCCGAAGTTTGCTAACTTGGCCAGCATCACAAACAGATCAGGACTTGGATCTGAAACCTCTATTTCCACATTGGAGGCTCCATCATTGACAGGAAGACAGCTGATTTTTTTTTGAGGAGGGTAGGTTCCTAAGACTAACTCTGGCATCCTACCTCTCTGCCAGTACCACAACACTTGAATCAATCCAATTTACCCCTTTACTTTTCCTTCGGCTAAGGAGGTGGCATGATTTAAGACAATGACCCCAGGGCTGGGCAATTGGAGAGGCGAGTTCTTCTATCCAACTTTGCTACGGGACCTCACCGGTTCTTTTTCCCTCCCTAGGGATTGGTTTACTCGGGAGGAAAAGATGAGGTTTCTCTAAACTCTCTGCGAGTCCTCTGAGTTGAAGCCCACATGCCACTAGTGGCACATGTCCTCTATAGATCTTGGCAAAGGGAAAATTGGGCAAAGTTGGAGTCCTCCTTATCTACTCCCACCTCTTGGGGCTGCATTATTTCTCTTAGCATTTCACAGTTTTCCTTCAATCACAAACTTTTCTCAGGTCATTTTTCATTCCTAATAACTTAATCTTCACTCATAGACATTTGCATTTTAATGAAGATTGGATCTTCACCTAAATGGCAAAACAATGGTGACATGGCAGGTGTTTCCATTAAACAGGAAAAGCTTTTGGCAACTCAGGGACTCTTCAGAAACCTGGAAAGCCAGCTATACGAGTGGTTATTTATTCTCTGAGATTCCACGGCTAGCCTTGCAGAGTTTCGGGATTAGGGTGAAGATGGAATGATACCATTTTACCTTTCATGGTGGATAAAGTTTTCTCTACTCTCCTTGTTGCATGTCATCAACGATGTGTATAAGAAATGCTGACGTTCTCTGCCTTCTACCTCCTTTACCAGCTTTGGGGACCTTGGACCACAGCAAGTGCAAAGTAAGCATCACTATAATACCCATGTATGAATGGTAATAAGAGGCACAAATTTTCGATGCTTACCATGGGCCAGGCACCAACTCAGAGTCCTGGATGCTTTATTTTATTGAATGCTCACAGCAACTAATAGATCTGGTATTCTATTATTACCTCATTTTGCAGACAAGGAAATGAGAGTTTTGGGTAGGGGAAGGATGGTTTGCCTAATGGCGTATGGCTACACCTTGGAAGAGATGAGTCTACCTCTGTTGTTCTTGACTCCGAAGTCTACATCCTTAACCAATAAATTATGTTGATCTTGGCTCAGCGCCTGTGGCTCAATGGGCTAAGGCACCAGCCACGTACACCTGAGCTGGCGGGTTCGAATCCAGCCCGGGCCCGCCAAACAACAATGACGGCTGCAACCAAAAAATGGCCGGGCGTTGTGGCGGGTGCCTGTAGTCCCAGCTACTTGGGAG
>CAUYRH010050034.1:0-23847 GCA_963574655.1 Perodicticus potto
AATGAGAAAGTCTCTTGAATGCTATCACAATCAGGTTGATGAAAATATCTCTAATTGTATCTGAAGCCCGTACACTGTACCCCATGACTGAATTATTGTACACAGATATGATTTAATAAAAAAGAAAAAAAAAAAAAAAATTGCTACACTGAGTAAAGCAGATTGCCCTCCCTAATGTGAGCGAAGCTCATCCAATCCACTGGATGCCTGAAAAAGGGCAAACAATGAGAAGGGCTCAGCCTGTTCCTTAGTTGGGACATCACCCTCTGCAGCACTCAAGCTGAGACTCTATCAGCTCACCTGGGTTTCAAGGCCTTGGACTTGGACTGGAACTTACAGCACCTCTGACTCAGATTGGAACCACACCAGGAGCTCTTCCTGGTTTCCAGCGGCAAGTGGCAGATCATGAAGAATTCTCCACTTCTGAAATCACAACAGCCAATTCCTTATAGTGTTTGTATGTGCAGTGTGTGTGTGTGTGTGTGTGTACAGAGGCCTGACAATTAAGTTTGAGAACTCATCTTGGAAAAAGTGCTACATACCTCCTTGCTGAATAACATCATGGTCACCTTTGAAGGACTCCCCTTGGGAAGATATGCACCAACTCTAGCACCTCATCAGCCCTTCAAAGCAATTATGGAACTCTTTCTGGAATTTATATACATGTGTATAGATTCCAAAAAAAATTACATATATATTTATTATATAATAAACATATGCATACACTACAACATCATAATTTTATAACTTTGCATTTAGTTTCAGTGGGTTCATTAACCCCCTGAAAGTCACCATGAACCCCGAGACAGGGAGCCCTGCCCACTGTGTTTCTTCATCACCACGGCTGGTTTTCATATCAGTTGCTTCACTTGCACTATAGTGGAGCAAGCTCTGGACTTAGAGTCAAATACAGCAACGTCAAACCCCAGCTCTCTTGTTTCCTGGTTAGCTAGATTGCACATGTTAACAGCATCCCTTGGTTTTCATTTGCCATCAGCACAATTGATCTCATAGTATTTGCATCATAGGATAGTGGCCACTGCTTTTTAATGTACTCTTTTAATTTTGCCTTATTTCTTCTTCACTCCTCCTTTTCTTACTCAGCAGGTATTCTACAGCTGGCCCCAGTCTCACTCCCCTCTGCCCACTCTTTTCTTCTCTACCACAGACCTCACTGGCCACAGATTCTGCCCAGAAAATTATCTCAGCAATTCCATGATCTAGGTAGGGAGCAGTGAAAGGATTTACTACTCTCTTCTTTCTGTAATTCAGACAATTTGTTAGGATAAGCAGAGACACCAATATTGACTTCACTGAAAATGTATCTTGATGAAACAAAATAGATGCACTCCAAGGTCTACATATACACTCCAAAGCTACACCCTTTCCAAGCTGCGTAATCTTGGGAAAGTTACTCCACCTCATTATGTCTCAATTTTCTCAAAATAAAGATAATAATTGTACTTTTCACAGAGGGTTATTCTGAGCAACAAACAAGATAAGGCATTAAAAGCCCATGGCACAGTCTAGCACAATGGTTCTCAAACTCAGAAACACCTGGAGGGCTTGTTAAAGTGTAAATTCTGGGAACTAACTTCAGAGTTTGTGACTTATGAGATCTGCAATGCTCTCTGAAAGTTTCTAACAAGTCACCAAGTGTTGTCAATGCTGCCGGTGCAGGAGGGCCTGCACTTTAAGAACCACTGGTCCAGCACCGCATTTTCCATTGTGATGAGAGTGATGATGATGAACCATGGTGGTGGCCAGGATAGTAACAGAATAGTCACGATGATGATGGTGATGATAAAATATAAATTTGTTTTATATAATATGAAAATGAGGTTGTAGTATGCCCCTTGTTATAGTCTGGCAACTATTGATGAAATCTTTTATTGGAGTTTAAATATGCTAGACTTTACATTTGGTACCAAGTACTTAGGTAATGAATCATATGCAAATTTGATTTCTTATTGCTTAGAAAAAAACAGAAGAGGGTGGAGAGTAAGGAGAATGCTCTCGTTTTAAGGGAGCATTTCTTTTACAAAATGAAAGGTTTGAATGAAATTACCTCAGAGATCCAGCTCGGGTCTTCCTAGCAGAGATTCTGTAGTTACTGCAATCTAAAGCAATACTGTGCCCCTTGGAGTGTTCTTGGGACAAACAACCATCCAGGCTTCCCAAGTCCTTGAAAGAGAGGCCATTTGTAATTTATTTGTGAATACTTTTGACATGGAAGCTGACACACAGTAGTACTCAGCAAATATGTGCTTCATGAATGAATGAATGAATGGCCATTCATGTTAGGAAGACATAGATTTTGAATCTCCTAAAAGCCCATGATAACAATTAATTTACATAGAACACTTACTATGTACCTAGAATTATTCCAAGCACTTTCAGGTAGTATCTCATTTCCCTTGAAAAATAGCCCCCTGAGATTGAGTGCTGTTATCACCACGGTATTATACATACGGGGAAACTGAGAGTTGAGGCTACATGGCCAGTAAGTAGTAGAGCAGATATTTGAGCCCAGGCAGCCTGGGTCCCTTGGGGAGCACTTAGGATGGCTCTGTGGCTTTCATCCAAATATGCACAGGTGATCAAGCCACTAGTAGGTACCCTTCTGGACACTCTCTGGCTCCCACCTTCATGACAGCTTTTGCGTTCTGTAGATCTACCTTCTGTCATGCCATACACCCAGGTACAAAGAGAGAAAGGCAGGAAAGCCTGGCCTCAGAGCTGAGAGTCCCAGTTGCCTTGGTGGGGAGAATAAACAGTGACACCCTTTAGTTTCTCTCTCTGTGTTCTTACTGAAGACAGCAATCATCATGTGACCTCATGGAGGTTCTACTTAGCAGCAAGACCCCACACCGTCATCTCTCTGTGTTCATACTGATGACAGCAATCATCATGTGTCCTCATGGAGATTCTACTTAGCAACAGGACCCCACACCATCATTTGTCTTCCCTACAAAGAATCCTCCAGGGGAAAGGAACTGGCTCCATTTCCACGTTACTTAAATTCTCTCTGGCTAGTCCCAACAAGTCTCAGTCAGTGGGCTCATTAGTCAAGGGAGGGGAATGAACTGACCCATCTTGATAGACCTGACCCCAGCCACATAGGCAAGATCAGAGCTACACAGGCTCCTGGTCTCAAAGGAAATATAAACCTTTCCTTTATTGAATAACACTTCCTTGGCAATATCTCTTTATGATAGTTCAGTTGATTACTTAATAAAACAAGTCCAATTCTCTTCATGTCTATTAACAAGAATATTAAGTCTAAAACAAATAGGGGAAAAAATGATATTCTCCCAGATCCAGCAGGCCCTTTAAAAAAAAAAGATTGTGGTCTTCAAATGACTAAGAAAATTTTAGTTCTCTCTTTAGCAAATAAATTATACCAGCCCTTCATTGTGCTACTTGGAGCATCTTTTGCATATGGCTGCCCTTTTGTTCCCAGTTACAGAACAGTAAGTCACTCTCATCTCACAGCAAAGTCCTGCAGGACATCTCCTCAATCTCCTCTCATCTCACAGCAAAGTCCTGCAGGAGATCTCCTCATCTCCTCTCCCATCTCCTCCATGGGTTGATGTTACCCATAGCATCAACCCATGGTGGGTTTCCCCCACAGATGTCAATCTAAACAGCTAACCACTGAGGCAGAATGCAGCAAGATACATGTCTGCTCTTATCCTGTGTACACCAACCAGCATAGGGGGTTTCCTCCCATCCACCGTGTCTGCTTTTGATTCCGAAGGGGCAGAATCTTTGGAAGCTACACTTCCCATTGCCTTCTGAAGCCTTCACCCTTTAGTCCAACTTTTCTTCCTTGTTCCAATACCCAAGGACAGCCTTACCCTGTGTCTGCCTGGAGTGTATCTCCCTACAGACTACCTCCCAATAAATCTGTAGGACACCAGTGATTATCATATGCTAATCTTCCTTCCTCAAAGTATGAAAATTCTAGGCAGTGATTGCAAGCAGGGTCTGGGCAAGGGATAAGTTAATTTTTTATGTTATTCCCATGCCGGGGCACAGACAGAAATAAAATTAAGCTATCCCAAATTCCAGCTACCTGCTATTGAATTAACAATATCTAATTCCTAAGATGCTCTAAATCCAGTTTAAAAAAAATCACTCCCCAGTTAGTCATCAAATCTGCTTTTATTTATCAAAAAAAAAAAAAAAAAAGTCTGATGCTACATGGACGAACCTGAAGGACATTATGCTAAATGAAATAAGCCAGGAGCAGAAAGAAAAATATTGCATGATCTCATTTATGTGTGGATTCTATAAACAGTCAAGTTCATAGAAGTAAGGAATAAAACATTGATTGCCAGGGGCTGAAATGGGGAGATGATGGTCAAAGGGTGTAAAGTTTTAGTTATGCAGAATGAGTAAGTTCTGGAGATCTAAGATACACCAAGATGATTTTAGTTCATTATACTGTATTGTGTGCTTGAAATTGCTAAGAGAGATCTCACCACACACATACATAAAAAATGCTGGCTGTGTGAGGTGATGGGTATGTTAATTAGGTTGACTGTGGTAATTATTCTACAATGTACATATATATCAAAACATTACATTAGATGCTGTAAATACATATGATTTGTATTTATCAATAATACCTTAATAGAGTTGGAAAATAAAAGTGTCTGATGCATTTTTCCTATTTCCCTATTGAGACTCATCAGTGGTTTTCGAGTCCAGCCATGCATTACAATCACTTGAGAAGCTTTAGAATATCTGATGCCCAGTTCTACTACCTACTCTTGTTTCCAGAAGGAGCTGTCACATTGGTACTTTTCAAGATTCCCAGCTGATTCTAATGTGCAGCCAAGGACTGAGAATGACCAGTCTTCTAAGCGAAACTTTTCAGGAATGAAGAAACAAATACATGTACTCAACACCAGCTTGGAACTGATCCATCATGTGCACATAGGGAAATAAATCCCACTGAAAATCCAGCTGGGAGAATGGGGTAGGGGGAAGTGAGTAAATTCACATCTACTGGGTATGATGCACACTGTGTGGATAGGGGACACGCTTACAAGTTTGGCTCCATCTGTGTAAAAAAATAAAGCATGAGGGTGGCACCTGTGGGTCAAAGGAGTAGGGTGCCGGCCCTATATGCCAGAGGTGGCGGGTTCAAATCCAGCCCTGGCCAAAAACAGCAAAAAATAAAATAAAATAAAATAAAGCATGAAACAAAACACATGTACCCCCTAGTGTTCTGAAATTTAAAAAAATAAATTAGGTATTAAGTACTTTTTAAAAGTATTAGGTGAGGTAGGGGGAAAAGAAAGGAACAATCTCAGCTTAGTTGTTAGGATTGCCCAGCATAGAGTAGACTCGTCATGTCTGCTAATGGGCTTTTGTGGACGCTCCCCAATCCTGCAGAGTCCTTAGAGGCGCTAATCAATTAACCAGTTTGCCCATCAGATGCTACTGGCTGTCCTCCTGAAGTAGAGTAACTCGTCGGGTTCTTTGTCCCTCATGTAACACCATCCTTCATTCTGACTCTCCCATGGCCAGACAAGGCCAGGAAGCACTGAGAATTTCTGTAACAAACACCAAATGGGGCGGGGGGAATATACTCATTGTTTGGTAAATCAAAAGGTCTTTTGTATCCATTTTGTCCTGGGCAGGAGGAGGACATGGTGATAACTAATCTGATTGCTGAGCTCCGGTCCTCACCAATACACTCCCCTTAACCAACTCATTATGTCCCTCTTAAACCAACTCTTCCAAGATGGTTATCACAGGCACATTCTGTGAGCCCCAGCCAGGTGCTAGTTTCTATTGAAAGGATTCAAACACAGTCTACCCTATTTTCAAGAAAAGCTTTCCTCTGTTTACCCAAAACCCTAGGTCAACATACCAACAAAACTTCACATTGCCCTCCTTTTTATCAACATCTTATATCTGCTGTAAGAAGCCTTCAGGAACAGCTGTTCCACTATTGATCATTGTTACACCCTGTCATCTTACAGAGAAATCCATCAGGAATAATGAAAAGCTGTTTGCAGCTTTATTGACCATTCATTGGCCTTTGACTGGGAACAGGAACCATCTATGAGTTAAGCCTCATAAACTCCATATAGACTTTCAGTAATTGAAGCTCAGACAAAACTTGCATTTCAATACCACAGTAAGATTAACAGGTCTTTGCTGGACTAGACGGCAGTTATGAGCTGTGTGAAACAAGGTTTGCACCCTTGTCCCCATCATAAAGGGCTAGAGGTTGCTTTGGGGTAACAGGTGGCCCTGTCATAATAAATAGAAATGTACTGTCAACCTATACACTGATTAAATGGTTTGACATCATCCATGGATATGTGGTGCCAACCCATGCACATTCTCAGTATTTGTTGCAGACCTACTATGTGCTGGGGTCTGCTAGGTTCTGGGGAAGCAATAGCAAACCAGATAGGCACAATGCCTCCCTCAGTGCACCACTTGAGTTGGGAGGAAGACAGACAAAATGTGACAAGTGATAAAGATAGAATATGAGGTGTCCTTTTGGCAGGGCCAGCAAGGTGCTTCAGGAGAGCACTGTGTTGAATGCCACCACCAGCCACTCATTGCTCCAGTTATAAATCTGGGAGGTTTCTTGTCCTCTTTCTCCTGGCATCCTATCCACCACCAAATCCTATCATTTCCACATCCTAAATTTCAGAACTGAATGTATCTCACGAATATCAATTCTATCAGCTTTGACTTCTGGTTTGAACTAGAGGGTTTGTACAATAATGTGCTGATTTATTCCTTCCCTCATTCAACACAACATTACTGAGCACTTACCATGTACTAGGCACAGAGGATGCAGTAGCAAAGAGGACACAGCCACGGAGGATCATGCACAATCCCCAATAAACCATAATGCCACCAAATTAATTAATCGAAAAGTGAATTGGAAAGCTAGTGAATTTGCTTCATGGGCTGCTCTGAGCATACAGTCTTGAGCCTCTCCACCGGCAAATTTATCAGAATGGCTATAGTTGATCTCTCCTTCCACTCTTTCTGTTCCTGCCCCACTCGGATTTATACCGTTTAACATCATTTATTCTGCTGACTGACTTCAGCCTTTGAGAATCCAAAGAATTAATGTTAAAGTCTGAAGGGCAAAAGTCTGGTTGACCTGGTTCATGAGGTAGTCACTGTGGCTTTCCTGGTGACAAATGTGACAAGTCATAAAAATATGGTGTTGCCTAAATTCAGGACTCACACCAATCACTGAAAAAAAAATAGGATATGTCACTAGATAAAGCATGGCAAACACCTGGCTTGTTTACAACCACTCCTGTGCCCGTGTAAGACATAACTAATGGATCACAGATCTCATTTCCTGCTGACCCTCCACATGACCTTGGCCCTACCTATAACCTTAGGTTCTTTCTTAACACAGCTTTTTAGCTGCAACCACTGACAATCGGAGTTTGGTCCTGAGGGGGAAAAAAATGTCATCATCTCTGCATTAGAGACTGTAAAGAGAGTGTAGGAAACCACAAAAGAGGAGCAAAGCCATGCAAAAGCAGGAGGGACACCAGGATAACAAGTGCAAATGCTTGACCATTTATAATTACAGGAGTGTCTCCTCCTCTGTAGGATCCTCACCCTGGACCAACCTCTGTATCTAAGAGAGTGGGGTTCTCTACTGGCTAATCTGGGACAAAGGAGCCGGGCCATTGGTTAAAACCCCAACCTGAACCCCCATGGAATGGTAAGGAGCCCAATAAAAATAGAGAGGGGGTAAACCAGTTAAATAGTGCCCACTTGAGAGGCAAAAAAAAAGAAAAAAAAGAGTATGGGGTTGAGAGAAGGAAGAGCTCTCACTTGCTTGGGGCCCTCAGTAAAGGCTTCCTGGAAGCTGGGGCATGTGGGATCAGGGAGCACAGAAATGTGCGGGAGGGAGTGTAAGAGTTTGACATGGATTCAGTGACGGACACACAGAGACTGAGCCACCATCAGTCCTGTACATTCAGTCTCTGTCCTGCCTTCTGTGACCTAACCATTTGCCTATGACTGAGCCAGCCGGGCTGGCTGCAATAAACACATGTGAGTAATTTTACTAAAAATCTCGGTTAATTCATGTGATCTGGGAATTAGCAACTGCTTTCTTTGATTTCAAAGATTATTTAAAATGCAAAATATTCTCAGAATAAAATCGGGGTCAAAGAGGCGTGCTTTAAGGTACACAATAAGTTCAACTGAATGTCTCCTATAATGATGTGTTGTAGAGATTTATAGCAATAGGTCATTCCCGTAAGGTTCACTACCTTCTTTGCGTAAGTACCCTCTCCCCTCCCTCTCTCTCTCTCTCTCTCTCTCTCTCTCTCTCTCTCTCTCTCTCTCTCTTTCACATATACACATGGGCTCACGCACGCGCGCACACACATACTCTCTCTTTGCCCTTTGAACTGGAACAGTGATCTGTTCCCTGTGATTAAATTAGTGTAAGTAATAAGATATCATAGATTTGATTGATTTCCCCAGCAATGGTTATTAACCAGCCCAATTCAGAGCCAGGCAGAACCATTATTCTAAACATTGATTTCTGAACAGGCATGCAGTGGAAGGAAATTCTCAGCTACAGAGATATTCCATAAGGAATTATCAGATAGGATGATATATAGCCAGGATTCTCAGACATGGCAATGAACCCCGTGGAATCCTCAAATACCTCCATACACAGATGTCAGGTTCCACGGGGAGACTGCGCAACGCTGTAAATATACTTTACCAGTGTTTTCAGGGAATATTTAAACCCACCACAAAATGGAAGCGCTGAGGACTGTATTATATCTCAATCATTGTACTCAATCCAGCAAATATAAACTTAGTAACTTCTCTGAAGCATATTTACGAGAGGCTCAGGAGACAAGCAGGTGTGTGGCTACTCCCTTCAAGGAGCGCACGGTCCACATGTTTCTGGAAGAAGCTTGGACGCGTGCTCCACTCAGAAAAATTGGATGCTGGGCACACGAGTACCGCGTCCCAGGGTCCTCCTTTGCAGATAGGCTGCCATCTCTCAACAAAGAATCAGAGGGGGCTGGCAAACCAGAAGGAAGACTTCCACAGAAATGTGGGGTCTCCCTTTGACAACATACACCGAGCGGTAAGCGTGATGTGAATCTCTCTGAGCTCCAGAGAAAAATCCGTCAAAGAAATGGAAATCCTTCTTCCCCTTTTCCAAACTCCTGTGGCTTCTTCTGTCCCCCTAGCAGAAGGGAAGAGAATTAGGAAATGCCTTGCAGTGCAGTGCCCTTCAAGGTTGCCCACCTCATCTCCAGCAGCCGGAGAACAACCAGACGCTGCCAAGTACAGCCAGACACTGACACTTGAGTTTTGCATGTGTGTTTGCTTCCTGTGCGAAGAGCAACAAACTCTTAGAATGGAGTATTTCTAAGAACAGGCCCTGGCATAAGACTTTCTGGGTTCAAATCCTGGCTCGAATACTTTGGGTGATATATTAATTAAATTCATCCATTCTGATTCTATATGTGTCATATGGGATTAATGATAGAAGTTACTTTATACGTTCGTGCTAAGAGTGAATGGGATAAGATTTAAATGGCCTATAATCTTACAAGGCGATGCATGCATCACAGTTTTCTTCCTTTCTTTGTTCTTTCTGATTCTGAAGGCGCAATCAGAAGCAATGAGAGGATGTAACAAGGTAACAGGTTTCCCTGCTGTGTGAGGGAGCACACTCTGGCCATCAGAGCTGTATCACGTTATAAGGGCTTCTTTGGGGGGTAATGAGTTCCCCATCCTTAGAAGTATTCAAGTAAAGATTTGAGGACAAACCATAGTTTCCAGGTTTTCTGTCCTACTCTTAGGAGTGAATTAGTTCATACAATTGCTGGGTTCTCTCTTAATTTAGTTGGCTATGATTCAGTGATATAGTATGTCATTGCTTTGCTCTGGCCACTCTTGAAATAATGTTGAAGGAAGAAAAGAAACAGAAGTGAGATTATGGGAGGATTAGATATCTACCTGCTGCACCTTTTAGCCACAGCACCCAGCAGAGAGCTGATAATAAAGAAGGATTCAGTGACTCTTAATTAAACTAAAAATAAAGTGTAAATGGAATTAATGGATATTGATGTCCCAGGTTTTTCAGAATACAAAGATCTTAAATCTCCTAAAAACAGAATCTGCAGATGGCTTCTCTGTGCCTATTTCTTTCAAGTTCACAGAAGCCATACATACCTTCCACCCCCGCCCCCATCTCATGCTTTCCAATTGTAAATGAGAGGCATTACAATTTTTAAAGTGTGTGTGTGTGTGTGTGTGTGTGTGTGTGTGTGTGTGGTGCGCCTGTGGGACTTTTTCAAGCCCTGTATTTGTCTGAATGCCATTGATTTTTTGCCTAATTGTTATTCAGTATGCTAATTTTACCCACAAATCTCACATTTTATTGATCAAAAAGTAATAAACTCTCCAACAAACAAAACAAGCATTATTGCAATGTTGGGAAAACATCAGTTAATATCAATACTATATTTACAATTATCTTTAACCCAAATTTTACCCGTGATGCAGTGCCTAGGCAGGCCTCTCTGGATTGAGCAAGGGAAAGCAAGGGATGTGTGAAGATGTCCAGCATGGAGCTGACGGCTGGAACACGTGCCATTACCCCAACACGGAAACCCATCGTCTGTCTCCGTTTCTCTTCCGATTTCTTCCTTCTGTTAATCAATGAGGAAAGTACAAAGGTGAGCAAGACATCTTTCACCGTGCTCCAGATTAACATTTCCTTGAAAAGAAAGAATATGTACCATTGTCTTAGTAGGGAGCTCATGGCACTGTTGATCTGGCTTATTCATCTCAAGTCTCCGCCGAGGATGTCATCATTTTCTATGTTCACTCTTCCTTTCTCCCAGAAGGCAATACCATCCTCTTTGGGGGAAAATGCTCCTTTCCGCATTCCCAGCTTCTCATTGCAGGGACAGCCTGATCACTCTGCTCCACTTGCCTGGCCGTACTTCATGGACCCAGGGTGGGCACCCAGGCCAACCTACCCAATCAGCACCTGTCTTTGGTATTTTTCAAACAGAAACTAAAGAAAAAGAAGATATAGGTTGGGAGGTATGAGAGCTAACAGCAAATGTATTTCCAGCCAAGTTGAGGAAGCCCGTCTTAAAGGATTCTGGGTGACATTCAAGACTCTCATTCCAACTGGTTCTAAATTTAGTTGAAGTTTTACTGATATGCACTGATAAGTTCTATGACAGTTTAAGATGGGTGTTTGTCGCCATGCAAAGGGTCCTGTCTAACACAAGCCTGTCAGAAGGTCTTCAAGGCAGATGACCCAAGAGGGCAGTGCAGAAAGCTATTTCTAAGACATGGGTATCAGAGGTTAGGGCGAAAGAACAACAGGTGACATTATGATAGTCTCTCTCTCTCTCTCTCTCTCTCTCACACACACACACACACACACACACACACGTGTCCTTGATCCTATTTAAACTGCAACTTCTTGGAAGCTGGACTGTTTGACTCTGGTATAGATGTTTCCATATCATCCACCAATCTCTGCCCTAGAACTTAAAGACAAACCTCCATGGGTTTGTCCATTAAAAAAAAAAAAAAGCCATCAACATCACACTTGAAATTCAGGATACGTGAATAGTGAGAGGGGATGTTTGTTTTTTTTTTTTTTTGCTTTGAGCCAAATGACCACAGAGACTTTTCATTCAGGGGCAGTGATGAATGAGAAATTCCTAGAGAAGGTGGAACTTGAGCCAATGTTTAAATAAAAATAGAAGTTAGCCAGGTAAAGAAGCAAAGCAGTGCATCCTAGGGACATCAACAGAGGCATCAAGGTGAGAAAGAATAAGGCATGGGGGATAAACTACAGATGGTGTGTTTTTGCAGGAAAATAAACAATGACCCAGGGAGGTCAGGGAAGACTCTCAGGAGCTCACAGGAGGCTTTGGAGACACGTTTAAGATGCTTCGACCAAAACAGATGGAAAACCATCGAATGCTTCAAGAAGACAAGTGGGAGCAGCGGTTTTGCTTTTTAAATGTATCTCTCTGATAACTGCACAGAGGATAGATTTGAAGCAGGATAAGGACTCTGGAAAGGGAGTCCCATTAAAGGCTTCTTCACCAGTCTGGGTAAAAGATGATAAAGCCTTAAATAAGCTTAGAGGCAATTCAACCTTTACATAAATTCGTATACCCAGTGACAAAGCACTAATGCCACTCACCTAGCCTAGTGGCCCCTCTGCCTGTTAAAAGGGTCTACCTTATATTGAATAGAGGCCTATCTCTCGACAGCTTATACCTATTGATTTTATCCATGGGGGAAATTTAAACTCAATTCCATCCGTGCTGCACACAAGGATTTTTTTAAAAAAAAATAATAGTAATTATCATGTTCCCAAAGAGTCATTTCTTTTTTTTTTTCTTTTTTTTTTTCAGATTAATGTGGAGGTACAAATAGTTCAGTTCCTTAGTTTGTATTTATCAGGTTAAAGTCCTATTTGTACGCTAGGCACTGTGGCTCATGCCTATAATTCCAGCACTTGGGAGGCAGAGCTGGGTGGATTGCCTGAGCTCACAGGTTCCAGACCAGCCTGAGCCAGAGTGCGACCTCATCTTTAAAAATTAGCTGGGCATTGTGGTAGGCACCTGTAGTCTCAGCTACTGGGGAGGCTTAGGCAAAAGAATCACTTAATCCCAGGAGTTTGAGTTTGCTGCGAGCTATGACACCATGGCACTCTACCAAGGGTAACAAAGTGAAACTCTAAATAAATAAATAAATAAATAAATAAAATCCTATTTGTAAGTGTATCCTTGGACAAGCCCTTCTGTGTCTTTTAATCAAGTTTCACATAACCTAATTTTTTAGATTCTTCACCACATTGGGAAGTGGAGATGTCCCAAACCACTTCCAGAAGGGAAGTGAACTCCCACTTCCCCCTCCAGCCTCCACACCTCATTAATACATCTTACAATAGAAAGTACTTTCTGTGACAGTCACAGTTGCTCTGAAAATCACTTGGGTGATTGATGCTGTTGCCCCAATCCTGGAGCCTCTTCCTAGTTGCTGAAATCAGGCTGCTTCTCCTTCACACTTTATTCATGAACACAAGCTCTTTATTTACCCCATATGCGAAATATCAGATTTATGTATATTTAATTTTATCATCATAGGGTTGAGATGGCCATTATTAGCGTGTTCTTCAAGCCAAAAATATGAAGGAAAAAATTAAATTTGTTCATTAAAAAAAAATAAAACTGCCTATAGACAGAGACGCTGTAGTCAAAGATAAAATAAAAATTGGGGGGATATTTACAAGGTATATACCATTAAAGATGATTTATATGGTTGATCCGTGGAAATCACACTAATCAATTTAAAATGAACATTCCAATGGGAAGCGTGGGAAAGAACATGAACAAGCAATTCACAAAAGATACATATGAGGCCAATGCACAGAGAAAAAAGTGCTCAGGAGCAACCACAGCCAAAGAAATGCACAATGAAACATGGACATCTCTCCTGTGCTTATCAAACTGTCAGAGAGTGAGAAGGTCAAAATCATTCCCTGTTGTTGAGGATGTGGGGAAATGTGCACTCAAACAATTATCAGAATCTGACCTGGAAGAATCTTTCTGGAGGGTGATTTACCAATAGGCCTCAGAACCAATGTTCTTCCACTTGACTGTAGCCATTCACGTTCTAGGACTTCATTCTAGAAAAAACGATCAGACAACTGAACGCAGATGTACATACGTGGATATGTACATATCTGTACATATCTTTTTTATATTTTCAAAATATGCCTCTTTTAAAACAAATTTATTGGCATTATATTTAAAGGCAAGTAGACTGTACCACGACGTGATACAAGCAGGTTACAAAAACGTTTCACGTGTGGGTGTGTGTGGGTGGGCCCAGAAAAAATCCAGAAGGCTATCGCCCAAAATGTGAATGATGCTTTTTGCTGTTAGATGTTATTCTTTTTACATATTTATATTATTTAAATTTTTACAATTATGCCTTATTTTTATAAGTGGAAAACATAAGTCAAAATGTTTGCACTGAATAGGGAATGAAATTAAAGGGCATGTATGAGGGAAATGACGTCAGAAGAAAGGAAGCCTGAGACCCAACGGCCAAGAAGAGTTCACTACTGCGAGGAAGAGGAGGGCGGGATGATCCGTTCAAACTTCAGCATTTGTGCCAGAGACTTTCACCTACTGAAGGTTCTACCTGCCTCTCTGGAGTAGACTCTCCCTTGAAACTCCCCATCTATGAAATCGTGCGTCACCTATCATCTAGACTCTAGACTGTAAGGTGTCCAACACTCTAACCTTGTCAGGTTTTCCTAAAAAAATGTCCTAGGAGGAAAAATACCCAGGGGTGACCCACCTTTAAAGAAGCACATGTAGCACTGGCTCACAGGTACCGCACACATTACCCATCGCCGTGGGCTCTTCCTTGAGAAACGAGAACCGCAGCAGTGCCTGTGGCTCAGAGGAGTAGGGCGCCAGCCCCATATACAGGAGGTGGCCGGTTCAAACCCAGCCCCGGACAAAAACTGCAAAAAAAAAAAGAAAGAAAGAAAGAAACGAGAACCGATTTCTTCTAACTCCACCCATTTCATGTGTGAAAAACATTTCCTTTCAAGCCCCACATTAGCCAAAGTAGTCCAAACTCAACAGGGGGTCTGCGAAAGCTTCCAAAGCATTAAATACAGAAAAATAAAATCTGTTGAATGCATAATCTTTTGAATATATAGAGAGATAGGACACGCTCTAATCACATCTCGCCCTTTATGTTTCTTTCTGCACGGTTCTTCTGTGGCAGAGGCATTTTTCAAAAACACAGACCCTCTTTTGTTTAATTAATAATCCCCCCAGACATAAATCACCCCAGCGGCACCCTCTCTCAGCAGCCTGTGGCAATGACCTACTTTAAGAGCCTTTCATGTCTAGCTTGGGTTTACTATGTATTTTGAAAATTACTGCTCAATAGCTATTTTGGGAGATCAGCATTTTCCTTAGGAAGAGTAGCAATGAGAACCCATTTTTCCCACCTAGGAAGGAAGAAGCATAGAATAATAGAACTGAATTAAGACAGAATGAGAAAGGGCTACTCATTTTCCTCAGAAACTAATAATAATAACACCAATACAGCAAACATCTATCGAGTGCTTTATATGCACTGCTTCATCTAATTCTCACAGTAACCCTGTACGTTAGGCAATGTTATTGCCACCATTTAACTGTTGGGAAACTGAGGCAGAGAGAGACTAAATGACTTCTCCAAAACCATCCATCCAGCAAATAGGAAAGATAGAATCCAGACCCAAGCAATCTGGCTCCAAGGCCTTTAATCACCATGAAGCTATGCACATCCTTCGGCAAAAAAAATGCCATTCATTTACTGCCATTGACATGCCAGGTATCCAATAAACATCACACTTAACTCAGAATCATACTAAGTTGTCATTACCCCTGTTCCCAGAGAAGTGAATTGAAGCTGAGAGAACTTGGTGGGGTTGAGACCATAACTACAACTTTTTTAATTAATATTTTTATTTTTGACGTACAAAAACACTACATGAGAGATCTACCTTCTTTTTTCTTTTTTTGCAGTTTTTGCCACCACCTCCAGTATATGGGGGCTGGTGCCCTACTCCTTTGAGCCACAGGCGCCATCCAAAATCTACCTTCTGGACAAAATGTTAACCGTGCTGTACAGCTAATCTCTAGAACTTGCTCATCTTTCCAAGTGTAATTTTATATCCATTCAAGAGCAGCTTCTCATGTTCCCCTCCTTCTAGCCCCTTCTACACTGTTTCTCTGTGTCTGACTACTTTATAGACCTCATACGTGGAATCATAAGGTATTCATCTTTCTGTGACTGGCTCATTTCACTTAGCATAATGTCCTCCAGATTTATCTCTGTTGTCACCTACAGTACGATGTCCTTCCTTTAAAGACTGAGCAGTATTCTGTTAACGCTTCATTCATCTTGGAGGCACTGTGGCTGAAAGACAGGGCAGGTCTAGAATAGGGAAGGAGGCGTGTCCAGACATGAAATAGACATGTTTAGGAGGACTCTGCGGAAGAGTGGGAATGAGTATAAGGGAGTTGTGAGAGGAAGAAGGTGTCGACACGACATTTGCCTTCTGATTGACCCTGATCTTGGCCCCAATCCAGGTTATAAGCAAGGGAGTCTGTGGTTTCAACCATGCTATTGATTAATTAAAACCTTTATCTTCTCTTGGAATGACACAATTTCCTGGATGGTTCAGTAAATCCCAGGGAGTGTCTTTTGTGAAAAAGAAAGGCTCCCTTTGCTTACAGAGGAAACGTATACCGCACACTGTATCTCCACTGCACATAGGTACCTCACCTCAGCCCAGGCACCATAGATAACTACAGAATGGCATATTCTAGAAAAAAAATAACCCAAACCTAATCTCTTTTCTACAGAATTGACTTGAAATATTGGCTTGAGTTTGAGAAGACTAAAATAAATGTGATAAATGTTTTTTGAAAAATCTAGGATGTCATTATATATTGCATTTGTTTGCCCTAAATCCATTTTCTATTAGGTTATTATTAATGTGCATTTGTTTAGCATCCACTATGTACTAAAAACCAGACTAAATACATAGGAGAATATCACTGCCCAGGATGGGCCACCAGTAATAGTTCTCTAAATAGTTCACCACCTGCGTTTAACCCCCCGGAGGAATTACACATACTCGAAAAAATTTCTAACAATAAATTTTCAGGAAAACAACTCAAATTAAAAGAATCCCTTTCCACCAAGGGACTTTGCATGCACTCACCATACGGGACAGGGAGAGTCTTACACCAAAAAAAAATTTTAAAGGAAATAAAAAAGCCAAATTCCACACCTAGTGATTAAAAATCTACTGCACTCCTGAAAATTATAAACAATTGAAAACAGGAACTGAGCATAGAAATGGTTTTCAATTATCACAAGAAGACTTAATAAAGAGGTAGATAAATCTTATCATAAGTTTTTTTATTTAATTAAATCATAGCTGTGTACATTAATGCAATCATGGGGTACAATGTGCTGGTTTTATATACAATTTGAAATATTTTCATCGAACTGGCTAACATAGCTGTCATGGGATTTTCTTGGTTATTATGTTCAGACATTTATATTCTACATTTAGTAAGTTTCACCTGTACCCTTCTAAGATGCACCGTAGGTTTGGACCCAGAATATGAAAGCTATATCTAGACAAAGAAATAAATAAATGTCTCTGAACAATAGCAATGTTTTAAAAAATACCTAAATGGATATTTGCCAAATTTGGAAGGTATGTGAGGGGACTGTCTCAGTCTGAATTCCCCCAAAGTGGCCCCTGAGGATTTCAATGGGAGTTGGTTATTTTGGATCCCAGGAAGCTCAGTGTAGAAGTGTGGAAAGGAAGAAAGACAGTAAGAAGGTATGAAAACAAGCTTGGTACCCCTGTGGAAACCTGAGGCTGAAACCCTCAGGGGAGGGTTTTACAATGGGTCAAATATACCTCAGAGTTGACCCACTGAGAGGTGAGAAGCTGTATATTTTTTCAAGAAGTCCTGCTCATCACTGGTTACATAGCTAATGAAGGGTGAAGTTCAATAACCTGAGGCTGCTCTGTGTGTGACTAGAGAAGGCCCATGGGCAGGGAGACAGGGACAGGTGCAAAGGAAGTCTGTTGTATGTTTCAGGCAACTAGAGTATGTGTGTGTATTCATACATGATGTGTGTATACCATATACATATAGTCTGCACATAAAATATAGACTATGTATAAACTATGCGTGTAACATAGACTATACATATTCTATAGAATACATACTGTTTGTGCTCTTAGTCTTTCCCTGGGACTAACAATTGCAGATGTTTTTTGTAGGCATTTCTGTTTTGCTTCATTTTGGCTTTGTTCCTGCAACTTCTTTAAGCATCGTTCTTAATGGTTTTATATTTAAGGTTACTTTGATTTTTTTATTTTAAAATTCAATTAACTTATAATCTACTTTCCATATGATAGGTAGCTATCTGAGGAAAAGAACTATTTTTCAGTTTTGGTTCCTATGCTCTCGCCCAATACTTTCTATCCAGGGGGGTACATAGGCCCCTTGAGGAGCAGCAGGCCTCCAGGCAAGAAAAAAAAAAGCACATGGGAATTTGTATTTGGAGATTTTAAAATGCCTACTCTTGGTTGGGTGCAGTGGCTCATACCTGCAATCCCAGCATTCTGGGAGGGCACAGCAGGCAGATTACTTGAGCTCAGGAGTTTGAGACCAGCCTGAATAGGAGAGAGACCCCCGTCTGTACTAAAAATAGAGGTGGAAAAAAAAAACCTAGCCAGGTGTGGTACACAACTGTAGTCCCAGCTACATGGGAGGCTGAGGCAAGTGGATTGCTTAAGCCCAAGCATTTGAGGTTACTGTGAGCTATGATGATGCCATAGCACTCTACCCAAGGGGACAGAGTAAGACTCTTGTCTCAAAAAGGAGAAGGAGGAGGAGGAGGAGATAAGAAAAAAGAAAAATAGAAAACACCTATTCTTTCCATTGGTAAAGCTCAACTTAATCTTCCTGGAGATGACATATAAGAAAAAGGTAGTGACTCCTAATCTTGGATGTGATCCACAAGATAGGGGTGCACATTAGAATCACTGGGTATTGCCAGGCATGATTTACCCTGAGAAATAAGGCAGGCATGGCTTGAGCCATCCTCTTCCTACCACTGAATTCTCTTTTTCATTGAAAAATCCAGGAACAACACTGCCTTAGTGGCTCAACAAAAAACAATCTAGCAACCCATTAGACCACTCTTAGCCTGCCTGACCTCAGTGACCTAAAATGAACATACGATTCACTCCATCATTGAATTCAGCCAATAATAAAGTGTCCTACCTGTGTCACCTGAATCATGTGCCTTAAATGAGACCAGTCCTGACCCTCAGATTGGGAACTAGAGCTTTCATGATGCACCTCTGTATTAGCCTTTCTCCATCTGTCAGGGATACAGTTATTATTTCATCCGTCCCTGTGCATTGCCAACTCAGAGATGGGCTAAAGATCCTGTGTGACAACATCTGCTCTCCGTGATGCTTTCCGTGGTCCCCCCAGACAGGACTCATTTATCCTTCTCTTATGCTCCCTTAGGAGTTTGGGGTATCTCTATGCCATCATGTATCTTATAGTTCCAAAATTATTTGTTCACATGCCCATCTCTCTAATTAGTCTGTAATAGTCCCTGTGTCATGGACTAGTCCCTCACTAATGCATTGGTTTGTTTATTCATTAATTACTGTGCACCAAGGAGCCATCCTGGGAGCTGGGGTGCAGCAGAGAGCAGGCAGACAAGTCATTCTCCTCCTAATGTCCCATTCAGTGGATTCCAAAGTATCCTCTCTAAATTCTCACTCCATGCTCTCTTCCTAGGACCCAATTTCTCACTGCAGTATTTCTCCCTAGCTCCAGCTCAGAGAACAGTTTTGAAATAAATGTCTTCTGTGTAATCTTTATTTCAAAAATCATGAGTTGATGTTAGCATTTATCCTTCCTCTAAAATTTGCTCATCTAGTCTTTAAAAGGTATATAGGCAAGTTCTCTGCTGCCTCTGTCTCTTTGTCTATAAAATGGGTGTAATGAGAATACAAAGAGCTTAAATAAGGATTAAATGAAATAGTGCAATGAAAGCCCATTAAATGATGCCTGGCACAGAGCGTTTGTTAAATATAAGCAACCATTAATACTACAAGTTGCTTTCTTGTCAATAGTTACTTGTCCTCGTCCTCTTTCCTAACCGCTGAGCTAAGTTAATGTCAGTATATTCATTCATTTATTCTGTAACTTTTGGGGGGGTTCTTTTTTCTTATTTTTTAGTCAAGCATGGGTAATTCTAGGTAGACAAGGATCAACAAGGTACATCTAGTTAATCCCATCAAAGGACAGGGAATAGGGAAAGGGGGTGGGAAGAGATACACAACATCAGAAAATATCTTAGTAATTACTCTCTGCATATCTCATGGGGTTTTTTGACCCGATGACTTTCTTCTATGCCCACTTTTGCCTCTGGCTGAGATCATGACCATACATGAATTGGATGGAGCAGGCCTTTAATCAGCAGCAAAGTAGAGTCCACAATCCCAATTGGCCATATGAATTTGGGAACAACCTTCGTGGAAAAGAGGCAAAATAAGGGTAATCTGCTCAAAGCACATCTCCTTCACACACGCATCTCACAGTCCTTCTCAACCCAGGTTCCACGGGACCTCTAGTGCCCTAATCCATTAGCTACATAGTAGCCTACATAGTAGAAAGTGTTTGGTTGTTTGTTTGTTTGAGACAGAGTCTCACTATGTTGCCCTCAGCAGAGTGCCATGGCATCATAGCTCACAGCAACTTCAAACTCTTGGGCTTACGCAATTCTCTTGCCTCAGCCTCCCAAGCAGCTGGGACTACAGGCGCTTGCCACAACACCCAGCTTTCTTTTGTTGTAGTTGTCATTGTTGCTTAGTAGGCTCTGGCCGGGTTCGAACCCACCAGCACCCTAACCACTGAGTTATGGGCACCAAGCCACCTTAGAAAGTGTTTATTCGAACTGTGATCTGTGGGTTTTATTTATTTTTCCCTATTAATTTATTTTGCATAGCCCAGCTGAGAAGCACCAGACCAACACCATCTCCTTTAGGTACAAGCAGCTTATGTTTTATACAGGGTGGCCATAAAGTTCATGTGCAATTGGCCACCCTGTATATTCAAATTCTGCTTAAGAAGTACTTTGGGAAAAAGGTTCTATTGTTTTTACTTTTTTTTTTTTTTTTTTGCAATTTTTGGCCGGGGCTGGGTTTGAACCCGCCACCTCTGGCATATGGGCCGGCGCCCTACTCCTTTGAGCCACAGGCACCACCCTCTATTGTTTTTAAAATACTATTTATAGATTGTTGCGTCACATGAATAACAGATGGAAATGGGTAAAGGTAAATCCATCTTTTTTAGCTGCCCTAAACCTTTATGCTCCAAACAATGTAGCAGCCTGTTATATAAGGCAAATGGTTCCAACAGTATAAAGAGAACTTGATGAAGGCATGATTACAATGGAAGAATGCAAAAGTTCAATTTCTGGTTAAGACCAAACATCAGGCTGCACAAAGAGACTCCAATAATAGAATCAACAAGTTTGTCTCAAGTAGGCTTTGTAAAGAAATAACACTTGCAATTTCAGCATCCCTGTAGGAAATATTACAGGTTAATGGCGCTACTCAAGACACATTGGCCCCTGCTTTTCTACCATAAAAACTTAAATTATTTAAAAAAGAAACATCCTCTTGAGTGGTTGCAGGTCACTTTGGATCAGTGAGGTTTCCCTTTAGTGTTTAGATGTGAAATATTAATAGGCTTGAGAGAGACAAGATTTACCAACATGGGTGTTATCTGCCTTGCCAGTGCCACCCTTCACCTCTCCCTCTGGGAGAATTTTCCCTTTAACAGCTTAGACCAGCGGTTCTTAACCTGTGGGTCACGACCCACAGGCACTGTATTAAAGGGCCGCGGCATTAGGAAGGTTGAGAACCACCGGCTTAGACTCTGGGATTTTGAGAATCACAGGCAGAAGATTTGAGAGGGGAAGAAAAAGAGGGCAGACCAGCACTCGATAGGCAAGAATTCAGGCCTTTCTCTGCCACAGAATCTGAGAAAATTTGAGAGGCACAGAAAAGTTTTTGCAAACTATTGCCCTGGCTTATAAACGTGATCCTTTTTAATGTTTCTTGAGAAGCAGGAGGCCAAAAGAGCATTCCTTTAAAATATTTTGAGCTGCCCTTTTCTGTACTGATACCTGCAAAGACTGGTCCATGTGAAAATAGCCAGGTATTGTGGTGAGCACCTGTAGTCTCAGCTGCCCGAGAGGCTGAGGCAAGAGGATCGCTTAAGCCCAAGAGTTTGAGGTTGCTTTGAGCTATGATGACACCATGGTACTCACTCTACCCAGGGTCACAAAGTAAGACTCCATCTCAAAAAAAACAAAAAAAGACTTGTCCATGTGGCTTTTTGTATAATCTACCAAAGTCAGTGCTGCTCAACCAGCAGCGGCTACAGCAGCACTTGGAACCTTGTCAGAAATGCAAAATGTCAGGCCTCAGCCCAAACCTATTGGAAAGAATCTCTGCATGTGAAGTCCAGGAATTTGTGTTTTATCCAGGTGATTCTTCCATACATTAAAGTCAGAGAAGCACTTGCCTATGTAATTGGGTAGCCTGTCTACAGAATCTAAGAGTTTGATCCAGGGAGAAAGTCTGATTCAGAACAGCTTGACTTCCATTCTCCAAGCACATCTGCAGGCCCCAGGTGTGTGTACCTGCAACACAGGAGCTTCCTAGCATCTGGGGCTCCTCACAATCTGCAGGTCCCCACCCCGTAAACCTTCCCACACAGATACTAAAGTGATCTTCTCGATAGACATTTTCCAAGTGTGGAGGGAGGCAATTTGACAGAAGGGCACAAAATTAGGTTCTGCCAAAGGGTAGAGACCATCAGTTTCAGTATTTTATAATCTTAGTATATCTTTGGGTATGATGTACAATTCCCTGCCCTTCCAAACTGTAGTGGCCTTATGGGCTGAGAGAAAGAGTCATATGCTTCCTTTGAAAGGGCCAGAGTACAAATGCCTGCTATACTACTATGCTGAGTTGAATGGTGTCCCCCCAAAATATGCGGCCAAATGCAAACCCCCAGTGACTGTGAATGTGATCTTATTTGGAAATAGAATCTTTGCAGATGTGATTGCTGCAGGAAAACAAGGCCCAATGGAGAGAAAAAAAACACCTGAACACCTGAATTCAAAAGAGAAAATGCTTTATTCCAGCCAGCAGACCTATGGCAGGCTAAAGCCAAAAATGGCCGAGCTCCCCCATCAGCTCTGTCCCTGTCCTTTTATTGGACTTACAAGTAGACAGACAGAGGAATTACCATTTTACCCTTTATTGAAGGTGTCAAAGAATGTGCTGGGTACAGACGCAGAAGGGCGTTAGTTCCAAGGATTCAGGAAGCTAAGTTTACAAATTCTTAAGGGCTGGGTTACCATGGGGAGGACCTTGCAGGCGTATCCTTGGGCTTCTGTAAGAAGTCTTTGTTCATTCACGCTTTACTTTTCCCAGGAATTCTCCTTCATAATTAAGTTAGGAAACTGGAGATGAGATCATTTCATAAGAGAAATAAGAGGGAGACTTGAGACACAGAGAGCCAGGCAAGAAGTTCATGAAAAGATAAAAGCAGAGAGTGGACCGGTGTTTCCACAAGCCAAGGGATGCCTGGAATCACAGGAAGTTAGAAGAGGCAAGGAAACCTTCTCCATTTGCCATCAGAGGGAGTATAGCCCTTCAAACCCCTTGACTTCTAACTTCTGACCTCCAGAAGAGTGACAGAATTAACTTCTGTTGTTTTAAGCCAGCAATCTTATGGTAATTGGTTGTGGCAGACCTAGGAATATAATACAACCACCTAACACAACCATGGCCTTAAACTTACCCTTCCTTCACCCTGGATTCCCTGGATCATAAAATTTTTTAAAAATACTGAAATCTTCACAACAAACACATTAGCATTATTGCCTATTGAATGGGAACTGGAGATAAAGGAGATTAATTAAATAATTATTTTTTTATTTTTTTTATTTTTATTAAATCATAATTGTATACATTGGTGCAATCATGGGGCACAATGTGCTGACTTTATATACAATCTGAAATATTTTCATTGAACTATTTAACATAGCCTACATGGCCTTTTAATCACTATATGAAGACATTTATATTCTACCTTTAGTAATTTTCAC
>CAUYRH010050039.1:0-27986 GCA_963574655.1 Perodicticus potto
GGCGTTGTGGCGGGCGCCTATAGTCCCAGCTACTTGGGAGGCGGAGGCAGGAGACTCGCTTGAGCCCAGGAATTGGAGGCTGTGAGCTGTGATGCCACAGCACTCTATCCAGGGTGACAGCTTGAGGCTCTGTCTCAAAAAAAAAAAAAAAAAAAAAAAAAAAAAAAGAATGGTTCTTTCACCCCCAGATGTTGTGTCTCGGCTCCCAAACATCTCTGGATGCCAAACTTAAAAAGCAACTTTCCTGCCCTGGTAGAGGGGGCAGAGACAGCCTGGGAGCTGTGGGCCAGGCTGGGCTGTGCCCCTGCCTACTTCTTCCCCTCTGGCCGAGGAGGAGCCCCAGGCCAAAGACAGGCTGTGCTAGCACCTTTTGTCAGAGTCTGGCTTTATCCTGGGGGGAATGTTGAGGCCTGCAGCCTCCCAGGGGCAGTGGCCTGGGCTGGCATTTATGTGCTCCTGGCCTGGCCTTACCACTCTTTGAACATGACCTTCGGGCATCTGGAAGAAGCTTCGTTGGGCCAAGTATGGTCCTACGATGCTGGGCAACAGTGCCAGGCTCGGGAACCCAGTGTCCTGCCCTGCACAGGCCCCAGAAGGTCATCATTTGTTCCTGAGGGAGGAAGGAGGTGACAGGGAAGCTGCCATCACAGTCTGCTTTGAGGAGCCTACAGAGTCAGCCTGACTCCGTTGTCGGGCATTCGCATGCTGCCCCCAGAGTCTGGTGTCTGCATCAGAATATGAGGGGAGAATGCATCGGCGAACTGGCTACACAGGCTACTAGTGTGTGCTGGATTCTGGGGCCAGAAGCCCCTGGGTTCAAATCCTGGCCTTACCACTGAGGCTCTGTGGCTTGGGGAAAATTATTTAATGTGCTTCACTTTTGTCATCTATAAAATGGGGATAATAATAATCATGCCTATTTCAGAGATATGTGAGGATTACGTGAGAAAACATATAGAACGGTGCCTGGTATGTGGCGTGAGCCGTCAGTGTTACTTCTATTATTATTATCAAGAGGGAAGAAATGGAAGAAATTCAGGTTCTTTCTTTTTTTTTAAGATAGTCTCACTTTGTCGCCCTCGGTAGAGTACCGTGGCGTCACAGCTCACAGCAACCTCCAACTCTTGGGCTTAAGTGATTCTCTTGCCTCAGCCTCCCAAGTAGCTGGGACTACGGGTGCCTGCCACATGCCCGGCTATTTTTTGGTTGTAGTTGTCATTATTTGGCAGGCCCAGGCCAGATTCGAACCTGCCAGCTCTGATGTATGTGGCTGACGCCTTAGCCGCTTGAGCTACAGGCGCCGAGCCTTATATTTTTTTCTTTCTTTTTTTTTTTTTTTCTGAGACAGAGCCTCAAGCTGTCGCCTTGGATAGAGAGCTGTGGCATCACAGCTCAAAGCAACCTCCAATTCCTGGGCTCAAGCGAGTCTCTTGCCTCCGCCTCCCAAGCAGCTGGGACTACAGGCGCCCGCCACAACGCCCGGCCATTTTTTGGTTGCAGCCGTCATTGTTGTTTGGCGGGTCAGGGCTGGATTCGAACCCGTCAGCTCAGGTGTACGTGGCTGGCGCCTTAGCCCGTTGAACCACAGGTGCCGAGCCTATATTTTTTTCTTATTAGATACTTACCACAAGTCTGTATGGCAAGGTTTTATTTATTTATTTTTTTGGTAGAGACAGAGTCTCACACAGCTCACAGCAACCTCCAACTCTTGGGTTTAGGCGATTCTCTTGCCTCAACCTCCTGAGTAGTTGGGACTACAGGCGCCCGCCACAACGCCCGGCTATTTTTTTGTTGCGGTTTGGCCTGGGGCTGGGTTTGAACCCGCCATCCTTGGTATATGGGGCCAGCGCCCTACCCACTGAGCCACAGGTGCCACCCAATGGCAAGGTTTTATTTATTTATTTATTTATTTTTGAGACAGAGCCTCAAGCTGTCACCCTGGATAGAGTGCGGTGGCATCACAGCTCACAGCAACCTCCAATTCCTGGGCTCAAGCGAGTCTCCTGCCTCTGCCTCCCAAGTACACAACGCCCGGGCCACAACGCCCGGCCATTTTTTGTTTGCAGCTGTCATAATTGTTTGGCGGGCCTGGGCTGGATTCGAACCCGCCAGCTCAGGTGTATGTGGCTGGTGCCTTAGCCCGTTGAGCCACAGGCGCCGAGCCGGCAAGGTTTTATTATCTGCACTTTACAGGGAAAAAAATGGAGGCTCAGAGAGAATAAATAACTTGCTGAGTCACCCATCTACAGGTGGCAGAGACTGAAGTTGGGCCCAGGTGGCCTGAATCCAGGGCCCGGGGTCAACTCGTGCTATACATTGCCTCTATGTCCAGGGTGAAATCAGGTGATGGGCTCAGGGTGGCCAGGCTCCTGTGCCATCTGCCTGAGTACAGGCAGAGGACTGAGTAGAGAGGTCTGGGCAAAGGCAGGGACATGGCAGGGCCTCGGGCCACCCTTGGCCAACTGGAGAAGCCAGTGAAGCTGACTTATGGGTATCCCCTCGGACATGTCCCTATTTTCCTCTCTGCCTGAGGAGCCCAACATGAAACCTGCTGTGCCTCGGAGTCAGGTCAGCAGTGAGACTCCCCTCCCACGGGCATCTGCCTTCTAAGCCAGGAGGCTGGTGAGAACAGTGTTCACCAGTGAACGTGTCAGTCCCCTCTCATGAGCACTATGACAGCTCCTCCTGCCTCCAGGATGAAGACCAAGCTTCCTGGGAGAAGAGCAGAGAGGAAGGAACAAGCCGATCGAAAGCTACTCTGTGCTCAGACCCTCAGCTGTGGCGCTGGGAGGGGGCACGGGGCTGAGGACAGAGAGGAACAAGCTATGAGAAGTCAGCTTCAGAGGCAGCTGGATTTAAGTTCCGATATTGCTTCTGCACTTACTGGGTGGGTGACTCTGGACAAGTCCAGGGTTGTGGGAGGGTTAGGAGAATGAAAACACAGCAGGTACTCAGTCTGTCTGAGCTTCCCTCCCTCCTATGTCTTACATGCAGGGGTGGGAAAGACCTGGATTGGAATCATGGTTCCTCTACTATTCTTACATCTTATTGGACAAATCCCCAAGCTATGTTGTGCCTCCACTGATAAAAAAAGAAGGAGAAAGCCAATTATACTGTGACACTTAAATATTATAAGATACATCTAGATCTCAAAGATGTGAAAATGTCAAAAGATTGTGTGTCTTAGAATTGCTAAACTTTGCTATCTTAAACTTTGCTACTTTGTTGCCCCGAGTACTTGCTTTTCAGCATGTGCTTTGTTGCCTCATGGTCTCGAGATGGCTGCCAGGCATCCTGTTCTCTCATCATCATCCCCACAAGGAAGTATAAAAGGGCCAGCCCAGCAGTGGGTGAGTAGAGTCCTCCCTTGGGTGGGGAGGACACAAGACTTTTTCTAGAAGTTGCTTGGTAGAGATACCATCAGCCAGAACAGGGTCACATGACTGTTGCTCTTGCACAGCAGGCTGGAAGGATTTAGTAGAGAGGAACAGTTATAAATGGCTTCAGACAATCATGTTCAACTTCTGTGTTGGGCATCATGATGTCCCACTGCTCCACTGGGAGCAGCGTTAGCAGGGCAAAGTGAGCTGGCTGTTAGTAGGCAAATCCCAGATTCAGCCACAGAGGGGACCTTAAAAACTCAGTGGGCTCCACTTTCCACCAAGGCCTTTGACCTGTTTATTTTTCTACATCCAGTCTCAACCCCCTGTAATGGGGGTCTCAGAACATCTTGAACCAGCTCCCAGCCTTTCTAACCCTTGGGTTGTCTACATGCTGACACCTACATAGGGCCAAATATGCCTCTTTCCCTCTGTCCTGGCTTTGCTGTCTGGGGTCCCTCAGGTCAACTTGGTTTTCTCCTCCAGGTTTGTGCCTGCAGGTTTTGAGACAGGGAGGGGGCACCCCTCCCCCTGCTCCCTCCAGTCCCTATGCACCCCCAGCGAATCCTGGCATAATTCTTTCCTTTTTTTTTTTTCTGAGACAGAGTCTCACTATGTCATCCTCGGTACAGGGCCGTGGTATCACAGCTCATAACAACCTCAAACTCCTGGGCTCAAGCGATTCTCTTGCCTCAGCCTCCCAAGTAGCTGGGACTACAGGCGCCTGCCACAACACCCGGCCATTTTTTGTTGCAGTTGTCATTGTTGTTTAGCTGGCCTGGGCCACGTTCGAACTGGCCACCTTCGGTGTGTGTGGCTGATGCCATAACCACTGTGCTATGAGCGCCAAGCCACCTGCATAATTCTTAAAGGCATCAGTCTTTTGTCATGGGGCTTCCATTAAAGCAAATCATTTCAGCCATCCTTTTCCGAGAGTTATCATTTGTTGGGTGCTGTCCTTGATCCTAGGGAGACAGTGTGGAGCACAGTAGGTCTTCCCTTGTCTGAACCCATTTAAGAGCTACCTGGACATGAGCACCCCCTCCAGGAAGCTTTCCCTGATTTCTAGATTGGCCTGGAAACCCCTCCTCTGGGCGCTCACCGTCCCCAGGCCCCTCTGCCACAACACTCAGCGCACTCTGGACATGACCTTCCTCTGTGTCCTGCCCAGCCGGTGAGCTCCATGAGGGCAGAGACTGTGAGTTGGTAATGCTGGTTGTGCCCAGCACAGAGGTGACAAATGGCAGTGCTTGGTACTTGGCTGTTTCCTCTGTGGGTGAGCAGTTGCAACAGTGGTTCTCAGAAGAGCCAGGAGCAAGGTCACTTCCCTACCATTTCTGGGGGTGAGGCCTGTGCTTATGGCATTAGCCTTTGCCTGGCCTCGGAGCTGCACAGTCAGGAGCCTAAAGAGATATGGTCCCCAGCGTGTCATACCACAGAACAAGCTGCAGAGACTTGGAATCCTGGCTCTGTCACATACTGGCTGGGTGTCTTTGAGCAAGTGACTTAACCTCTCTGAACCTCCGTTTCCTTACATGTAAAGGGAACGTTAACAATTACCTCATAGGGTTATGGTGAGGATTGAAAGAGTCAATGCCTGCCATGAAAGTGGCACAGAACAGGTGTGCCACCAACTTCAGTTCTCACCTCCACCTTCTGGGGCTGTGTGGGGCTCTGTCAGCCTTCACCTTCTGCCTTCGCCTTGCACTTTAGGATAGTGATGGATGATGAAAGTGGGGGAATATCAGGCAGCTTGGAATACCCGTGGCTATGAAGAAGGTTGGGCTTGGCATTCTCAAGTGCAAATCACAGGGGACAAAGAGGAATCTGGGAAGTGACGTGAGCTGAGACCCAGGACAACCTCCCCTGACCACAAGGCATGATTTCCCAGGCTGGCTGGGCATGCAGATGGATCAGCATTTATCCTCCCTCCAACCCACACATGACAGAGATGAAACTGAGGTCCAGAGAGGTCAAGTGACTTGTCCAAGGTCACACAGCAGCTAGTCCCAGACCTCCAGATTCAAGGCTTTCTGTGTGTTTTGCCTCTTTTTAACCCAAGAGTATTTCTGCAATGGCTTTTTGTTGGAGAGGACCAGGACATGTCCGCTTCTTTACTTTTCCAGTGACACAGGCCGGCCACCTCTGGCCATTCCCAGCTCCCTTAGAGGAACCCTGGGGAGAGAAAGGGGGACCATGGAGTTGACTCTCCAGAATAGGGGCATCCTGTTATCCTCTTTGAGTGCTGTGTCTTCTTTCCTTCAGGCCTTTGCAATGTCGGTTACTCTAAGCCCCAGGCAAGTTGGTGGCCCTTCTTTCACACTGTCACAGAGGCTCTAGGAAAGTAGCTACTGGGCCATTAGAGTCACCTGGGGAAGGATGGACAGGAGAGGGGAGGGCACAGGGCTGGCAAGACCAATGGGGTGGGGAGTGACAGGACCAGGTCCTGGCAGCCTGAGGGGCAGGTGCTTGGCCTTGTCCTGTGGGCAGTGGAGCCACTGGAAGGTTCCCTGTTGGAGAAAGCCTGATCTCCATGAACTTGACCCCCTGCGACTTTGAACAAGGTCTCTTCCTCAAGGAATGCCTTCTCTATCAACCGAGGCCCCTGGCCTTGCGGTCACTTAGTTCTGGTGCTGGGTTAGGGTGCAGAGTCTGGGCAGGGGGCCAATCCCCTTGGACAATATCTCACGGGCACAGAATGGCCTGGTCCCCAAATTGCTCCCAACACAATTGTTCTCACAAGGAAAGACATTTCTCTATAGGGTCTGAGTAGGGCAGGACCTCACCAGCCTGCCACCTCCATCTCCAGTCCGGTCCTGCGTTGGTCCTGCATCAGTCCTGCCGTCTCGTGACTCTTCTTGGGGAGGGGACAGTCTTTGTTGAATCTTTGTCCAGTGTGTGAGTGACAGTCCTGGGTGTGCAGCAGGGGCTGGAGGGAGAAGGGAGAGAGAAGGAGGTGGGGCAGAGGGAAGGTGGGGTGGGGGGCGCGGGAAGAGGGGGATTAACTTTTAACTATGTAAAGCTATTCATTTGATTTTTTTTCCTCCTTTCAAAAATAATGAGTTAGTAATTCTGTGGACACACTTAATTGAAAATAAGAGAAAAGCTGTGCACTCAACACAAAGGTAAAGAACGCAATGGCGATGTGCTCATTAGCATAGAGCTTGAATGTGCACTCCACAGAACAGCTCTAAACCTTTGGAAGTATCCGAGTAACTTGACAATGGAGCATAATTTTGTAAACAGGGTAGAAAGCAGCAGCGTGTTTAGCTTGTCCATTGCACAGCCACGTACGCCTCCGTAAACCCCCCAGAAACAGTTCTGCTGAGCCTCCTAGGGTTTCGGAACTGGCCAGTGGGTGTCATGTTTTGGTTTCCTTTGAGCAAGACTTGTTTCTTTCACTACCCACTTTGCAGTCCACAAGTACTGCAGAAGAAAAAAGCATTTTTAAATTTTTGTTATTATTTGCCATTTTGTTATGGAAATTACCAAACATGCGCAAAGGCAGAGAGAACAGGATAACAAGGTCCCACGTACCCATCACCAGCTCTGAGGACTACGGACTTAGGTTAGTCTGGTCCCATCCCCTCCCTGCCCAACCCCACCCCCTTAATTTTTAGTGCAAGTGTCATGACGTTGTTCGCATAGATGAGAAGGCATTTGAGCATAGGGATGCTTGTCCTCCCCCCGTTTTTGTCTCCCTGAAACCCTCTTAAGGCTGCCGTGCTCAGGGGGCTTCCTGTGAGAGGATGCAGGCAGGCCTTGAAGAAGCGGGTGTAGGTTGATGCTGTCCTGGCCATCAGGCCCTGGGAAGCTCAGGAGGTCATGGGAACATGAAATATTGGGAGCCCTTGTGCTTCCCCCAGCATGGGACTAGGAGCTGGGGGGAGGAGCTCAAGGCTATCTCACTGAGATGACATTTAGCCAGATGACCTTAGAGTCACAAAGCCCTGGGCTATTGGAGCTAGCGGGCACCTTAGCCACCACTAGTCAGTCTGTCCCCTCTCTGAACAGAGGAGGAAACCAGGGCCCAGGGAGGGAACCATCTTGCTCAAGGCCAGGCATCCCATTGGTCAGAGAGCTGGGCAGGAACCAAGGGTCCCGGCTGCGTCCTGCCTGGTGTCCGGCCAGCATTTATAGAGCCCCTGTTGCGTGAACAGGGCAGCCCCCCCGGGGGGTGACCCTGAGGAGGGCAGGAGTCTCCTGGGGCAGGTCTCCTGCTGCCAGTCCACCTGGGAGTGGCCAGGGACACGGGACTCCTCTCCAAGACTGGGCGGCCCAGGCGAGCGACTGTCCGGGAGGGTCTTCCATAGACAAGCAGGTCCTGGTCAGACGGGCCCCTCACCCAGAGCCAGCTGGCTTCAAACACTTGGTATCTTTTTCTCTCTCACACAACCGCATGAGCTACACTGTCCTTTCCTGGACGTCTCTTTTCTCTCTGCTCTCCCTTTTCTTTTTGAGACAGAGTCTCACTATGTTGTGCTCAGTAGAGTGCCGAGGCGTCATAGCTCACAGCAACCTCAAACTCTTGGGCTCAAGCGATTCTCTTGCCTCAGCCTCCCAAGTAGCTGGGGCTACAGGCGCCTGCCACAATGCCTGGCTATTTTTGTTGTTGTTGTTGCAGTTGTCATTGTTGTTTGACGGGCCCGGACTGGGTTCAAACCTGCCATCCTGGTGAATGTGGCTGGTGCCCTGGACACTGAGCTACAGGCGCCAAGCCTGCTCTCCCTCTTTTTATTAGCACATATTCAGCTTCCCCCAGTCCTGTCTCTCTTTTTCTCCTCTCTTCCCTCTTCCTTCTCCCATAAATTCTCCCCCTGGACGGGGTTGGGGGGTAGGAGGCTCTTTGCCAAGGGCTGAATAAACAGGAAGGAAGGAGGAGTAAGTCACTGAGAGTCGCCAACAGGCTCTGGGAAGGTTTTCGACTCTGGAGACCATCACAAAGGAGTCACAACTCATGGCAGCTGGGAAGGGGTGATGATGTTTGGGGCCAACATTAGGCTGGTGCCCAGGCAGGTTGTCATCAGTCCTGTGACCCTCAGAGTGAGGCTGAAGAGAGAGCCCTGGCTGGGAGTCTAGGGGCCTGGCTTCTAGGTGGGTTCTGCTGTGGTGATCCTGGATAAATCTCATGCCCTCTCTGAGGTTCCGTCTCCCCATCTATAAAAGGAAGGAGCTGGCTTAGATTACTGGGGTGGGGGTGGGGTCCTTCCAATCCTGATGCTGTAGGATTCTGAAGACTGATTTTCTTTTTCTTTTCCTTTTTGGTGAGACTCCACCCTGGGTGGAGTTACCTTACAGCAACTTCAAACTCTAGGGCTCAAGGGATCTTCTTACCTCAGCCTCCCTAGTAGCTAGCACCTGCTACAACACCCAGCAAGTTTTTTTCTATTTTTAGTAGAAATGGGGGTCTCGCTCTTGCTCAGGCTGGTTTGAAACTCCTGAGCTCAAGGGATCCAGAGTGCTAGGAATATAAGCACAGCCGGCCTGATTTTCTTATTCTTAAGACAGGGTCTCACTCTGTCACCCAAGCTGGAGTGCAGTGTCATCATCATAACTCACAGCAACCTCCCTCCTCAGCCTCCAGATTTGCTTGGACTGTAGGCACATGCCACCATGCTGGCTAATTTTCTAATGTTTTAGTGGAGACAAGGTCTCACTATGTTGCCAGGCTGGTCTTAAACTCCTGGGCTCAAGCAATCCCCCACCTCAGCCTTGCAGAGTGCTGGGATTACAGGTATAAGCCACCTGGCCCAGCCAGGATTGATCCTTTATACAATACTAGGGCTCTGAAGATAAGTCTTGCTGATCTTCCCTACCCTACAGGGCTGGCCCATCCTATGATGGGATGTCCTGGAGGCAGGGTGGGAGAAGGTCCTCGGCTCAGAGCTGCCCCTGCTGAACCCCCACCCCATGGCCTCCCGGGCTGCCCAGGACGCCAAGATCAGAGGATGGAACCAGAGGTTTTGGCTTCTGGCTGGTGGCAGGAACTGCCAGCATCACCCCTCATTCAAGGACAGTCTGGGGACTTTGGGAAGAGTGTCATGAATAAGTATTTGGGGACGGGGAAGGAGGGGAGGGGAAAGGGAAGGAGAAGGAAAGAGCAGAGCAGGAGGTGGGGTCTGGGTGAGCTCTGGGTCCTGGGGTGCAGCGCGGGTGCATGTTGTGTCCGTGTGTGTGTGTGCGTGTACATGTGTGTGTGCTCCCGTGAGAGTCATATCTCAGCATTTCCGTCACTGTCTGTATACAGTGATCTGTCTGTGATTTAATCTCTGTATGTCCCCGGGGGAGATGGTGGGAGTCTCTGCTGATGGCTATGGGTGGCTGCTCAACGCCTTGAAAATGCTTCCCCCAGAGAGGCGAAGAAAAGTCTTTGCAACCACCCAAAGCCTGGGTGAGCTCAGTGATAGCACTGGTCTGGAAGTCAGGAGACCTGGGTTCCTGCTGGCTGGGCATCAGTGGGTAAGGACCGTCCTTCCCTGCTTGTGACACCTCAGTGGCAAATAGCAATAGCAGCACCGCCTCCTGAGCCCTTAGGGTGGGCCAGGCCCTCTTCCGAGCTCATGGTGGGTCAGAGCTCTCTAGCCTTGGAAACAAGTTCTGTTATCTTGTCTAGCTTGCAGAGGTGGAAACTGAGGCACATGCCTAAGATGACCTCCGAGCGAGTGGGGGAGCTGCGTTGCCCACCTGGTAGCCTGGCTTAGAGCTCGAGCTCTTAACCACGGCTCTGCCCACCCGGCAACCCTGTGCTGGGTGAGAAGGGTCTTGTTCAGATTCTCTGAGGTGCCGAAGCAGCTCTGCGGCCCCTGCCTCTCCCCCCGCTGAGAATGAAGGCTCTGCTCAGCCAGAGCGGCTGGCTGGGTGTGACTCGTACCCCTTGGGTGTTGGGCAGGCTGGGGTCAATCTGGAAGGGCTCTTGGTGTTCTAGGATGCTGAGATTTGGTGTTTGAAACACAGTCCAGAGCAATAAATGTCACAGGAGGAAGGATGTGACCAGGCTGCAGAGGGAAGAAACCTAGATACACTGAGCCAAATTTCTCTCTCTTTTAGGGCCCTGTGAGCTGATTCACCTGCAGTGTCCTGGAGCCATCGGCCACGCTGGTGGCAGAGGCTACCACCTGCTAAGCAAGTTGGAAGCTGGAGGTGGTGGGGTCTCCACTCCCCACAATGCCTGAGGGCTGGTGGTGATGGGCGGGGTCACTGTTGCTTCTTTTTCTGTCCTCCCTTCCTCTGTCCCTGGAAAACCTCCCTGTGTCAAGGAAGGAGGAGGTGGAGGAGGCAGAAGGCAGCCAAGGCAGGAAGGAGAAGCCCAGCTCGGTGACAGGGGGACAGAATCGCTTGGCTTGCCCTTTCCCGGATGGAGGCATGATCATAAAACTTTGAACAAACCCAGACCTGGTGCTGGTTCCCCATGGCCCCAGCTCACCCCTGCCTGCTACATGCAGCCCGGGAAAAAGCCCTGAGAGGTGCCTGTTGGCCACTTCCTGGAACGAGTTGTCAGGTAGCTACCCGGGGTACCCAGCATAGAGCCTGGGAGGATTTGCTGGATGCAGACTTCTCGGGGAGGAGCAGGGCCGTTGTTCCCTGAGTTGGGCACTGAGGATCAAGAAGTGCAAGATGTGACCCCATCCTGGGAGGACACTGTGGGCTGGAGGGCTGACAGTAGATCTGCTGGGGGAGGGAGCTCAGAAAGGGTATGGGAAGCTCGTTCCCCACATGCCAGGTGGAGGGATATTCTTAAAACAGAAATCAGACCGTGCCACTTCCCGGCTTAAACCCTCTTTGTGGCGTCCCCTAAAATAGAACCCAAACTCCTCGCCCTGCTGTGCTGTCTGGCTCTGCCTTCTCTCCACCTCCTCTAGCTAGTATCATCATTTCTCCTCACTCCCCACTGTCCAGTCTCATGGACTTTTTCCAGGCCCCCAAATACTCCCAGTTATTTCCACCTGGGACCTTTGCCCAACTCTTCCCTGCTTCCTGTAACTCTCCCCACCCTTCACTTTGTACTTGTTCAGGTCTCTGCTTAAATGTCACCTTCTCAGAGAGGCCTTCCTTGACTGCTATACTCAAAGGCTTCCTTCTTTATTTTAGCACCCTCCTGATTAATGTATAAAACTCATCACGATTTGTAATCAATTTATTCATTATTTTGCTCTCTCTCCTACTGGATTGTCAACTAAAACAGATCAGGGGCTGTATGGGTGCTCAACAAATATTTGTTGATAGTCAACAAACATTTATTGAATGACTGTATGAAGTAGATAAGCTTACCTGGCTTCAAAAGGTTGAGTAGGAACTGGGAAGATCAAGAACGGATGTTTAGCTGTACTAACAGAAAACCCAATGCTCAGTAGCTTAACCTGTAAGGACATCTATCATTGTCTTAGCAAGATATCCAGGTGTAGGTTGTCCTAAATTTGATTATGCAGCTTAAAAATGGCATCATCACCCTGGTTCTTTTAATCCTTCCACCCTGACACCCTCAGCATGTTGGCACTTAGCCTCAAGCTTGATACCTCATTGTCACAAAATAGCTGCCACAGCTCCAGGCACAACATCTCACATGACAGTGTCCAAAATAGGGAGGGAGGGAAGGGAGCAAAGGAGCCTTCTCTTCACATGGCTTTCTCTTCAATTGGGATGAAAATCTTTACCTAGAAACACAATGCCCCTCACCACTTACCTCTGGAAATTCTTCTTTACATGATTACCACTCTGTACTGGACCAAGTGTCCACTCAAGATCAGTGAATGACTAAAGATAGACTGCCATGGTCACCTTAGACCAATTGGGATTTCTCTCCAGATTGTGCAATTCAACCAGAGAGGCTCTGCTGGGGGGAAGAGGGCAGACAGCACTGTCACTGGAGCCTCCTGCTGTCTCAGGGATGGGCAGGGCTACTTTTCTTATCTCCTGCCCCATTTGCATTATTTGGGGATGCAAATTTCGCAGAGGCTAAGCAATGCGCTCATGATCACACAAAAAACTAGAAGGGAATAGAATCTAGCCTCCTCTCTCCCCTCACCCCACAAGTTGGGGTGTACCTGGGCACTACATGCTGCCCCTCTCAGCCCCTTCTCACCCTTTGCTGCTGTTGCGTATTTAATTGGCATCTTCCCCAGCAGTCTGTAAGCTCCCTAAGTGCAGGGACCTTGGATCTGCCCTCCACCATTTCCCTAGTGCCTGCAACTGTTGAAAACATGAATGAAAGAATGAATGAATGAATTGGTCTTCAGTGTATATAATGGTGAACATCCTTGCCCACCATTTAGTAGCCCCATCAGCAGGCACTTAGTTGGAGCCTTGAGCCCTGGTCAGGTTGCCAGCACTGATGATACATTTTATTTATGTAAATCTGCCTTGTGGAAGACAGTGAGCAAAAGTGGAGGGCTCAGCTGGGCCCCATGATGGGTGCACGCTCCTAGGAAGACAGCTGCAGCTCTTGATCCCAGGGACTTACAAGTGGAACTGGCTTTGTGAGCTCTGCATTCAGAGGTGATAGGCATCTCCTGGGAATGCTCTGTAGGATGCAGCCAACAGGTAGCCAGAAAAGACCCTGGAGGTCTCTGCTTCTAAGATTTGTTGATTTAAGCTCATGAAATACTGGCCGTCACCGACTCCCCAACAATCCTACTTTGACTTTGCAGTAGAGGTAACTGAAATGCAGGGAAGGGTAGAAACTTGCATGAGGTCACAGAGCTCAGCTATGGTTAAGACAGGATTTGAATCCAGGCATTGAGTCCCTTTTCTTAATGGTTAGATCACACTGCCTCTTAACAACCCTTACAGATCTAAGGCCCTGAAGAATTTCAACTCTAGCCATGGCAGAGGGTGTTTTTCTAAGATTCAGTGATTCAGAGATGACTCTGGGATTCTAAGATGCTTGCCCTTTCCTGTGGTTCCGATAACCCATGATGCTGCTCTGAATTTTTGAAGAGCCAGCCCCGTCCTTCTCATGGTTGGCCCTCAGACTTGGTTTAAGTAAAAATTATTGTCTTGTTTTGACTTCTTTGTTCCTTTGGCCCCGTTTCTCTGCCAGCAGGCCCGGCCACCCATCCTGGAACCGGCTAACTCGCTATCTGTCAGTTTTCATAACAGTGTCACAGGGACACGCCAGCATCGCAGAAACTATGACTGGACTCCAGCCAGCACTGCCTTGTGGGGGACCTGGGGCCTTCCCTCGTGGCCACCAGGCCAGGCAGACACTGATGTGGGGGGATTGCTGCTCTGCGGGTAAAGAAGGGGGTGGGAGGAGAGAGAGTCCCAGAATAAGCAGGTGGGGGTGGGGATGGGAGATAGTGGGAGTCGCAGGCAGGCACGTGACAGTCTCTTTCCCTGCATTCAGTTCCCCAGGCCCAGCAGGAGGCCTGAAGATGTGAGCCATCTGCGGGTTCCTGGTGAGAAGCCTCCTTCACAGGACTCACAGGCAGCAGATGGAAGAGAACAGACTCTGATCGGGAGACTTCCACGTGCCGGCACGGTGCTGTGTCCTTTACACGCATTGATTATTTTAACCCACCCTCCTGTTTCAAGGGCAGCTGTGTCCCCCACTCCCTTCCACCCCAATAACAGCCTGGGCCTGCGTGGGGGGATGTTAGTGCTTCCAGCCTCACCCGCTGGCCCCTGCATCAGTCTCTCCTCCTTGGGATCTGATTGCCCCAACTGTGGAGGCGGGAGAGAGAAGGATAGAGACAGAGAGAAACACACACACAGACAGAGACAGAGGCTGAGATAGAGACTCAGGCCCGTGTGCTCCTCTGAGGACTGCCCAATTTTTCCTCTTGCTTCTTAGCAAAAGTCAGCAGCTCAAGAGGCTGTTTCCTTACCTCCTTTCTCTCTCTGACCCCTGCCCATCTGGCTAATGGCTCCTGCTGAGGCCGCCCCTCCTGCCGCTGACCTCCAGCAGGGCCTGCAGAGGCAGCACTGCAAGGTCAAGTCCTTCCCACTTCCTCAAACCCAGGCTCGTCCTCTCCCTCGGTGGCCCCTGCTCCCCGCACTCCCTGTTACCTGGGCGGTCCCCAGGCTCCCTCCCAGGGCCACACAGCCTTGGCCCTGCTCCCCTGCCCTCTCAGCACCTCACTTCCCATGCTCACTCCTGGTGACTTCATGCACCTCCTGCCTTTAAATTCTGTGTCCGAGCCAATGGTCCCCACACCTCTAGCACCAGCCCAGGCCTCCTGGGTTCCAGCCATCCCTGGACGTCTTATAGGTACCTGCAGCCCAGCCTGTGTGCACCTGACTCCCATTCCCCCAGCAAGTCTGAGTGGCCGGAGTCTACAGACCCTGCAACATGCTCCTCTCCTCAAGGAGATGCTTTTTTAAGCACTTAGGGAGGCGGTTGAGACTATCACTGAACTCCTGGGAACCTAGTGATACTATTTTTCTTTATTAATGAACACTTAAAGTAAAACTATTATCATATAGGAGTCCATAAAATCCCTTAACATGATCAAACGTTCTACAACTGAGAGCTATGATGGACTTCACTAAGTCTCGTAGATTCACTCATTCATCCCATTGTTATTTATTGGGTTCCTGCTATGTGCCAAGACAGGGGCAGGGATAAGGTGCTGAACAAAACTGGGGCAGTCCCTGCCCTTATGGGGCTCACATGCTAGTGTAGAAGAGGCGAATGTACATACATTAAGCTCTCACTCAGGGCCACACACTTTTCTAAGTGTTTCACTGTTTAAGCCCATTTAACACTCAAAATGGGTCTTTGAGTAGATACTTTTATCCACCCATTTAACAGGCAAGGAAGCTGGAGCAGGGACAGATGATGTAAGTTGGCCAAGGTCACACAGCTAGTGCAAGGTAAACCCTCTGTGAACCAGGCAGTCTGATTCCAGAGCTCGTGTTCTTGGCTGCAGCTCTGTCACGATACAAACAATGGTGTAAATAAAATGTGCAGTTGCAAACTGTGATAGTGCTATGGAAGAAAATCTTGGGGTGCTCGGGAAGCAGAGAGAGGAGGCCTCACCTGGTCTAAGAGGCCAAGGAGGGCATCTTCAAGGAAGTGATATCTCAAAGGATGAGTAGACATAAACAAGGCAGAGTTGAGAACAGGGCATCGAAGGCTAAGGAAAGAGCCTGTGCAAAGGTCCTGAGGCAGACAGCTTAGCACAGAGGGGACATTTATAGCCAGTCTAGCAAAAATATGGGAATATGTGCATGGTAGGAAGTAGGGTGCCTGGGGGGCAAGGAGATTTGGCAAAGATGGGGCTAGAGCCGGCAGGTGCCAATGTTTAGGTTTTTTCTGTCCTGCCATGGTAAGGGTTAATGCCTGGGGGACACAGGCAGCTGTTGGCAGGATGGGATTTAGGGGGCTCCTAGAGCCTCAGCAGTCTAAATGGCTCTTCTCCACACCTATCATTTGTCCTGAAAGACCTGAGCTGTTCTCAAGGTTGTAAAAAGTAATTTCTGAGGTTCAGTCTAGTGGGAGGTGTGAAGCCCAGAGCCTTTGTCAGCCACTTCCCCCGTGATCAGTTTCTTCATCACTGTAGAGCCCCTGCTCTGGCCAGGCGCCTTGGGACTTGGGCTCATTCAAGACCTGCAGTGTGATGGGGTGGCAGACAAGTGATTGACAGCTGGACTGGGGGGTGGGGGCGGGCTGGGCTGTGACACAGGGATGACTGAGGCCTAGTGGTATATCCAGATTGGGAGTGACCCACCCCATGGAGAAAGGTAGTGGTCAGGGAAGGGGATATGTGAACTGGAGCCCAAGGCTCCCCAGGTGAGGATGGGGAGAGGCAGGCCATGCAGAGCGTGGAGAGGGGAGACAGGGGAGGGCAGGGAGGTGCTTTATCTTCAGAGAGCCTGACTCCGACTCAGCCATGGATCTGGGAGGCAGGCTTCTGACCCCGGAGGGGACCAGGATCATCATCCTGTTTAACAGATGTGAACAGTGAGCCTTAGAGAGAGGTTAACTAATTTTTCCCAAGGGTCCTTGAGTGGCAGAGCTGAGATTCAAACCCAGGCCCTCTGACTCCAGAGGCAGAGTGCAGAAACCCCAGGCTACACTGCTTTCTAGGTCACTGCAAGTGCCCCTGAGGAGCTGGACAGGGGTAAGCCCAGGGAATGGGGAGGTCCTGGTCCCAGTGCAGCCACTCATGCTGTGGTGCCTCCCCCTCTGAGGGGTTCCCATCCATCTGTCCATCCTTCCATCATCTGCAAACAGATCTCTGCCCTTTCTCCACTGCAGGCTGCATGAGGCACTAACGGGTGATACAGACAGCATCTTTGGGGATGGAAACCCTGGTGGCACCTGGGTGGGCGAGAGATGCCAGAAGGGGCCACTGATGGAGATGGGTGGGAGGAGGGCTCCGAGCCACGCAGGTGGCTGCTGCTGCTCTCTCCGCTTGCAGGGCCAGCGTAATCAGGACCATCCATCACCCTTCTTGGGGGGCAGCTGCCTGCTGGCAGTAACACCACTGCCAGCTTGTCCATATTTCATCAGGCTGGAGAGAGAGAAGCAAACGAGCAAAGGAGAGGGAGAGAGAACCATGGGGACCTGCCCATCCAGCCCTGTGACACGGGGTCAGTCAGCTGGCCAGGCCAGAGCCAGGCACTGCCCTTGCCTGGTGCCAGGCTCTGAGTAAGTCCTTCCTGGCCATCGCATCATCTAATCCTCCTAACTTCCCTGAGAGGAGGGCTCTGCCATACCCCCACCTTATGGATGGGGAAACTGAGGCCCAGCGCCTGAGGTTCAGCTAAGACGTGGGCACAGTGAGATTGGGGTCTGTCACCAGTGTCTGGTGTCCTCATTCTAAACCCCACTATTGTGCTTCTCTGTGTGAGTTCAGACTGGGTTCAAATTCTGGGTCCATCACTTACTGGCTGAGCAACCTTGGATTATGCCTTCATCCTCCGAGCCTCAGTTTCCACATCTGTACAATAGCTGCCTCACAGGGCTGCTGGGAGCCTTGGGTAAGTGACCGTGGCGCAGAGCCAGGCTAAAAACAGTCTTCAAGTCTTGGCTCAGATGTCACCTTGGTGAGGTCTATTTAAAGTCGCAGCTGCCCCATTCTCCTTGCCAGCCCTATCTTCCATAGCACCTGTCACCTTCTCTTTAATTCCGTTTATTGTCCCTCTCTGCATGGGGAGGTAGGGATCCCTGGCTGATCTGTTGAGAGCATCCCAAGTGCCTGCAACACACCAGAGTCAGCCATTAACATGCATTTCCTGAGGGCATGAATATATGGATGGATGTGAACGCAGATTCTCTTTTCAGGGGCCTCTTAGAGACAGGGGGACCACGAGAGTGAGATTTAGCTGTCAGGACCAGGGTGGGCTGGAGGGGCTGGGAGGAAGGTATTTGTGGAAGGGGAGAGAAAACACACAGATTCTGGGCCAGGAGGATGGGCAGAAAGTGGAGCCAGGCACAGGGAGGGAGGGACTTCTCAGGATTGGGGGTGCCGTTTCAGCTTGTCTCCTAGTCCCCACCCCAAATGCAATAGACCATCTCGTGCTGTCCAGGGTCCCAAGGCCTCAGGCTGTGCTGCTCCCCCACACCCACGGCTCTCTCTGGCTTGTGTGCAGCCGGCCCAGGTTGGGTACCCGCGAGCCTCTCAGTGAGCTGCTGATTTAGAAAGGTCGCTCCAACCCTGAGTCATAAATGTCAGAACTTCATGACTCTCGGAGATTCCAATCTCCCGAGAAGGGAACGAGCTCAGAAAGGAAGACGGACCATCTAAATCAAACAGCAAGGTCTGCGAACCCTCTGTCCTAGACTCGGTGGACGATAAGTCCTGGCCTAGTACTGGCACCCTTCCCTCTGCCCTCCACAAGACTGTCTCCTGCAAATCCAGCCTGGCTTGTGAGTTCCTGGAAAGCCAGGTGCTCTCACCCTGGTCCTCAGCCCCTCACCCTTCCTTGCCCCAGGTGTGTCATCTCTGTCCCATATGTGCTCCCTGCCCCGAGTGTGCTCTCAGCCTCGAGTGTGCTCCCTGCCCAGGTGTGCTCCCTACCCAGGTGTGCTCCTTACCTAGGTGTGCTCCCTACCCAGGTGTGCTCCCTACCCAGGTGTGCTCCCTACCCAGGTGTGCTCTCAGCCTCGAGTGTGCTCCCTACCCAGGTGTGTTCCCTACCTCAGGTGAACTCCCTGCCCCAGGTGTGTTCCCTGCCCTGGGTGTGCTCCCTGCCCCAGGTGTCCTTGTTGCCCAGGTGTGCTTTCAGGACATGTGGACTCTTGCTCCAGGTATATACTCTGCTTCCACCACAGCTCAGAAGCTTACTCTGCAAATAGGGCTTTTGCACATGTGATTCTTCTGCCCAGGACGCCTGCTTCACTGCAGCCGACTGTCACACCATCCTTAGGACCTAGCAGGTGTCCCCGCCTCCACTAGGAGGCCTTTTGGGTCTTCCCAGCGGTTGAGTCTGTCAGTTTTGATGCGCAGAGTCCACGTGTTGAGAGTTTCTGGATCTCCTCTGAGCTTTAAGGGATTGGGGGATATGTGGAAGGAGGCAAAGCGATAGGAGGGCCTACCTGTCCCTCCAAAGCCCTGTGACCTTGGATCAGGTACTTATCTCCTCTGAGCCTCAGTTTTGTCTTCATCTTATGAGATGAGGCTGGGGAAGGGTCCTCAGCAGACTCGTAGGCTGGGTGGGTGATGGAAGATGGTGCACAGGTGACCCTGCCTGGTGTCAGTACCTCCAGTAGGAGGACAAGCGCCTCGTGGTTGAGACCACGTTCTCCATTGCCTCCCTGGGCTGGGTGCCGGGAGGACCCATATTCGCCTCACAGTCCTGGTACCATTCCTATGTCTGTCCCCCACAGATTGCACCCTCCTCAAGGACAGGGACTTGGCCTTCTAATCTTCTTGTCGTCAGTGCCCAGTACGGAGGAGCCCACACATCTGATGCTGAGAGCGTGCTGCAGCTTCAGACAAATGCTCAGAGATCATCTCAGAACCCTTATGATTGTATGGGTGGGGAAACCGAGACCCAGGGCCGGGAGCATGTATAGTGCATGTGGTAGAACCAGTTTTGGAAACAGACAGGTCTGGGTTTGGATCCAGCTCTTCAACTTCCTGACAGTGGGACCTGGGGTGAATCATTTGTCTCTCCTAGCCTCAGTTTCCCCACCTGTGAAACAGGGCTTATATTGTGGGGATAAAGGGACATTGCATTAGTGAGAGTGTATGGACAATGTCTGGCACGACATTTTCTTCTCTTTGCCCACAGCCCTGCACGTCAGCAGCAGACTGGGGTGAGGGAGGCGGAGAGCCAGGCCACCTGTTCCCCACTCAGCTTCCTTTCCATCCCCTTGGGTGAGGAGAAGTTGGCTGGTTTCCTCCTTAGCTGGCCCAGCCGATCAGCCACTACCTGATGCCACCCCACACACCTTATCTGTGGCAGGGAGCTATTGGATCTTCCCAGGAGGTTCTAATCAATGCAGTGACAGGTATTTTCTGCCAACATCCAGATCTGGTTTCCACACCTTCTCTGTTACCCTGGCACCAGGACCGTGTCTCAAGTCCCTTCCAGCTCAGAAACTCTGCTGTCTAAGCTCAGGTCACCTTTCTTCCCAATCCCCAGACAGACAGTCCCCTCCCTCTGCCTCAGACAGTCCTCCACTATTCCAGCTGGGCATCTCTGGGAGAACAGAACACACATCCTAGGGACTTCAGCCGGCCCTGTGTGTGCCCCAGCAGTGAATGCCATTCCCAGAAGAGCAGCAATGGTGCAGGGGCAGGGGATGCATCATTCTAGGCCAGTCATGCTGCCTCCCCTTGAATGCGGACCAGGGTCACTCCTTAGCACATCTGTGGGTGAAAGTGCCAGCACAGTGCTTTCTTCACTTTTGGCTGCCCCTACTCTGAATTTGGCAGCCCCCTCCCTTGGGGAGGCCCCAACATCCTGGCTCAATCCTCTCTGGCTACCCCAGGCCCTATTTATACCAACCACCCTGACCCGGCCTTCCCTGTCCTATCTCCAAGCTCTTCAGGGCAGGTGCTCAGGGCCATGACTCTCTAGCCTGCCCATGCGCCTTCATCACCCTCCACCCACCCATCTGTTACCCTCCCCCCACCATCCTCTATAATCCTGACTGTCACTCACACTTGTGGAGTGTGTGTGATGGGCCAGGCACTGTTTACAGTGCTTACAGCAGCTCATTTAACTCTCAGCCACCACATGAGTGAGGTATTATTATTATTAACTATCTCCACTGGCAGATGAAAACACTAAGACATAGAAATTAAATGGCTTGCCCAAGGCCACGTAATTAGGGAGAGGGAGAGCTGGGATTCAAACCCAACTGCTCTGATCATGTTGCCTCAGCTCCCTTCTCTCCTGCTTGTGCACCCCTCTTTCCATGTGCCCATGGATCCATCCACCCATTTATCAACCCAAACTATCAGCCCCTGCCCCACCTGTGCTTCCCTTGACGACCACTGCATTGCACCTGATTTTGCACTGACCACTATGGCCACACTGGCGGCCGCAGTCCTGCTCTCATGCATGTCAGTCTAGTTGGGAAGACCAGCAAGGACCCAGGCCACGACGACCCATCGTGACAAATGTGAAGGACCCCTGGTGCTGCAGGAGCACAGCAGAGGCACCTGACCCTAGCTGGGTGCTCAGTGTCCTAAAGGGGAGGAGGTGCACAGAGAGGAAGAGCATCCCCAGACAGAGAGGAGGAAATGTGAAGCCTTGGCCTTCAGGGAGATGGTGGTACGCTAGGGGAGCACCAAGGAGTCCTACAGTTGAAGTCAGGATTCCAGAGGCTGACAATGAGACTGAGGGGCGGCCAAGTCCAAATGCTGCAGGGGGGTGAAATTGGGTCAGCATGTGGTCAGCAGTGATGGGCGCCACAGGAAATTAGTGGGTCTAGAGCCTTGTGGCTGCTGCAGGGAAAAGAAGGTCTGGTGAGGGTTGGGGAGAAAGGGCAGAGCAGGCTGCTGCAGGGGCCTGGCCCGAGTTCAATGTGGGCTGCACCCTGACAATGGCCTTGAGGTGGGGAATTAGAGGCAGATTCAGGGCATGGCCTCATTGGACTTAGGGAGTGGATGTGGGTGCAGTGACGTGCCCTCTCTAGAGATGGTGCCTCACGTCCTGAACTCCTCCCAGGGATCATTCCCTCTCTTACACTCCGGCCATCTACCATAGTCCCTGGCACACAGTAGATGCCCAGTAAATGTTAAACGAATGATCCTGGAGTTTAGGCAGCACTTGGATAACTGGATGTAAGGTGACAGGAAGAAGTTGCCAATTTGTGGAGTTTTCAGGCCAAGTTTAGATCAAAGGCCCAATTCTTCAACACTCACTTTGAGGAACAGCCACAGAAAAATGATTCTTTAGGATTTCTAAAATAGTTAATGGCCTGAAAAAGACTCTCAGGCATCCCAGAGGAAGCTGGCAGGGCTCAGGAGCTGCCCAATTTTTGGAATTACTCATCCGTCTCCGGAGGTTCTCCATTGGCACCGAGCGTTGACTCGAAGCCCTATCTGTTTTGTACACAGGGCCTGGATCCGGACGACGTACTAAATAAAAGCTGGAACAAAATGTACCACATTTCCAACCCCAAACATATCTCAAAGTTTTCCATAATGTGTGTTTTTTATTTCTACTAAACTACAAACTGAACAAAGCTGTCTCTTGAATTCCCAGTGAGCTAGATGATGTGACAGAGCAGGACGCGTGGACGCGGAGCCAGACTGGAATCTGCCTGCAAGATTCGCTACACGCCGCTCTGTGACCCCGAAGTCACCTTGCGCCGTGAACCTCAGTCTTCTCATCTGTAAAAGGAGGCGAGTAACTTCTGCAGGTTCAACCCGCAGCTGCGCAGAGGGGATGCTGGCCGCCAACACGCACTGAACATGCCCCCGGCTTTGGAAAAGCGGACGTGCGACTTCAGCCAAGCCACGTGGTTTTCAAAAGCTAGGAAATTGAAGCATCCATACGTATATCTTTCCAACCTTTGTGGGTTCACATGAATATATTATTGTTTTTGTTCTGGGGCGGCTTCATCCTCGACATTTCGAGCTCGCTGAGAGAATTTGATAGGCCGGACTCACCTTCCTCCCCTTCCCGTAGGCTACGTCATAAGGCCCTGGCCAATGGACTGGCTGCTTTCGTGTTGAGCACCTGCCCCTCATCCAATCAACCGACACTGAGGGTTCACGTGACACTTAGAGAGTCACGCTATCTAACTAGATACAAAGTATTATGCACGTATTCTAGATGAGGGATACCTTAACCACTGATATCATTTGCTTGGCCACCAAGCTATACAAATTGGCACCTTCTTCCTATAATCTTGCATCCAGTTAAGTGCTGCCCAAACTCCAGCCAGAATCATTCCTTCCACATTTACTGAGCGTCTACTGTGCAAAGGCGGAGTAGGCCAGAGGCTGGGGATACAGTGATATCCTCAGTGATATGACATCATGATTCAAACCCTGGGCTTTAAATCATTTGGTTCCGTGGTTTTGTTCATCTCTCTTATCTCCAGGGTTTAGCGAAATGCCTGGCGTGTAATAAGCACTCTGTATGTGTTTGCCAAGTTGGAGTTTGAAAATAATAACCCTTATTTTATGAGCTATTATGAAAATTAAATAAGTTAATATGAGTGAAAACATCTGGCATAAACCCTGGAGTTGAGAGGTATTGAGTAAATATTGGTTTAACACATGCATGGATTCATGCATTCATCCTCCTTTACAGCGTGGAGCCATTGCTCCTGGCAAGCAGGGGGATAAGGCAACAACTGTCTTCTCTCCCTGAGCCAGAGCCGGCCATTCTGCGCTCAGCTGTAGGGAGCTGGCTCTCTGACTCCGTTTTCCCCCTGCTCTTGCTGAGCGCCTGCAACACCTCTTTACTGGGGGAGTTGATGCATCAGGTAAGCCCATCTCTGACCTGCCTCTCCAGGCTGCCTCTTGACCTTTTCCAGCCCCTACACTCCAGCCACAAGTGGGCCTCTTGACCTTTCCCAGCCCCCACACTCCAGCCACAAGTGGGCTGTCCCAGAATCACTCTGCACTTGCCATGTCTAGAGCTGACATGTGGCCACTGCTGGTAGGCTCCTGTCCAGCCCTCTTCCATGCAGATTTTTTTCCAGCCGGACATCTCCTCTTCTATTCACTGCCCTCTGTCACTTTACCTGCACCCCCTTTAAGGGACTTTGCACTGGGGAGACAGATTGACCTAAGAAGCATGTGGGGTATGAGGTCTGCATGTGCAGGTCAGCAGATCCACCCCAGCGGTGTGTCTTGGGCACCTCCCTAAGCTCACATTCCTATATGCAAGAACTGAGTGAATCCCCACTTTAAGGGACTGTCGTGAGGATTAAATGAAATGATTACTTTAGAACAAATTAGATATATTTATTCTCTTTTACATTTCCCAGCCCAATATATTGTGCTATAGCAGAGTTCCCCAACCTTTTGGGCACCAGGGACTGGTTTCATGGAAGATAATTTTTCTACAGATGGGGGTAGTGGTTTTAGAATGATTCAAGTGCATCACATATACTGTACACTCTATTTCTATTATTATTACATTGTAACATATAATGCAGTAATTATACAACTCACCACAATGCAGAATCATCAGGAGCCCCGAGCTCCTTTTCCTGCAACTAGACTATCCCATCTGGGAGTGATGGGACACAGCGACTCCCAAAGTGCATTGCTGCCATAAAGCCTGCCATCAGATGCAGCTTAACTGTCACTCGCCACTCAGGTAGGATTTTGATATGAATTTGCAAGCAATTGAATTTTTAGGATCTCTGTGCAGTCAGGCCTCTCTGCTAGTGACAATCTGTATTCACAGCTGGTCCCCAGTACTAGCATCACAGCCTGAGCTCCACCTCAGATCATCAGGCGTTAGCTTCTCATAAGGAGCCCACAACCTAGATCCTTTGAATGTGAAATTCACAGTAGGGTTCGTGCCCCTATGAGAAACTAGTGGTGTTGCTGATCTAACAGTAGGTGGAGCTCAGACAGTAATGCCGGGATGGGAAGGGGCTGTAAATCCAGATGCAACTTTTCTCCATCTCACCTGCCCCTCACCTACGCTGTGCAGTCTGGTTCCTAGCAGGCCAGGTACTGGTCCAAAGACTGGGGATTAGGGACCACAGTGCTATAGGATGTCAGATCTAAAAGGGACATTAATGAACACCAGATCCAGTGTTTCTCGAACAGTTTTTTAACTAAGCGAAACCACTTTTCCCACAGCAACCTTGCGTGTGGGGGAGGAGAACTACTGTGTTGGAGGTGGAGCTGCCCACTCAGCCCCTTCCTCATCTCCCCAGAGACCCCTCCTCTCAAGAAGACTCCAGCTTTCTCACCCAGCTGGTGCCTTTGGGGTTTTTATAGTGCAGGATTGGGAGACTCAGAACTGCAAGCAGGTGGGGGACAAAGAACAGGAGGACCATAGACTCCACCTTGGGAAGAAGGAGAGGAGCTTGTTTTTGGAAGGAGGGAAGAGATGAGTTTGGGTGAGACAAAAGGGATTTTAAAGATCTGTGGCCCAAATTGCATATCCACTTAATAGAGTGAGAAAAACAAGCAAAGAATTTGAAGGTTGTTTCCCCCACCCAAGTCAAGTTTATTGAGATATCATTTACATATAGTATCATTCACTTTTCTGACTATACAGTTCAATAAATTTTGACAATCATGTAACCACCATGGCAGGCAACGTACAAAACAATTTTGACAGTCTCTCCCCTGCTGCCCCTGGCAGCCCCTGATTTACATTAAAAATAATTGGACTTATCTCAGTTTAATTCCTGTCCCTATAGTTTTGTCACAGCCATGTAATGGCAGTTATTTGTCTTCTGCTTTTGGCTTCTTTGACTTGAGAGTCACCCATGTTGCTGGCTGCATCTTTGTCCCTGCTCATTGCTGGGTAATATTCTGTCCAGTGGCATATCACTATTTGTTTATCTGTTTACCAGCTGATGGACGCTCCCTTGGGTTGTTTCCAGTTTCTGGTTGTTCTGAATAAGGCTGCTATGAACATTCATGTAAAAGTCTATGTGTGGACATGTATTTTCCTGTCTCTTACATAAATACCTAAGAACGCCATTGTTGAGTTGAAATTACTTTTTGTTTAATGAACTGTTTTCCTCTGACTGTGACCGTCTGAGATTGAGCTGTGTGACTCACAGCTTTATAAGAGTGCTTTGTACTTTGGTTGAATGAATTATAGATTCATATGTTGTCTCTCCTAATGACATTTGCATTTTAACCACAAGTCAACTGTTCCATTCAACACTCCCCGGACCTCAGGTCAATGTATTGGCTTCTTTCGTGAGGAATGCTCCCCCTAGTAGGTAGGAGTGCTCGCCCTAATAGGTAGGAGTGCTCGCTCCAGTAGGTAGGAATGCTCGCCCTAGTAGGTAGGAATGCTTACCCTAGTAGGTATGAGTGCTCCCCCTAAAATATACGAGTGCTCACCCTAGTAGGTAGAAGTGCTCACCCTAGTAGGTAGGAGTGCTCACTTTAGTAGGTAGGAGTGCTCCCCCTAGTAGGTAGGAGTGCTTGCTCTAGTAGATAGGAGTGTTCCCCCTAGTAGGTAAGACTGCTAACCCTAGTAGGTAGGAGTGCTTGCTCTAGTAGATAGGAGTGCTCCCCCTAGTAGGTAGGAGTGCTCGCTCTAGTAGATAGGAGTGTTCCTCCTAGTAGGTAGGACTGCTAACCCTAGTAGGTAGGAGTGCTCGTTCTAGTAGATAGGAGTGCTCCCCCTAGTAGGTAGGACTGCTAACCCTAGTAGGTAGGAGTGCTCGCTCTAGTAGATAGGAGTGTTCCCCCTAGTACGTAGGAGTGCTCCCCCTAGTAGGTAGGAGTGCTCCCCCTAGTAGGTAGGAGTGCTTGCTCTAGTAGATAGGAGTGCTCCCCCTAGTATGTAGGAGTGCTCCCCCTAGTAGGTAGGAGTGCTTGCTCTAGTAGATAGGACTGCTCCCCCTAGTAGGTAGGAGTGCTTGCTCTAGTTGATAGGAGTGTTCCCCCTAGTAGGTAGGACTGCTAACCCTAGTAGGTAGGAGTGCTCACCCTAGTAGGTAGGCATGCTTGCTCTAGTAGATAGGAGTGCTCCCCCTAGTAGGTAGGAGTGCTCACCCTAGTAGGTAGGCATGCTTGCTCTAGTAGGTGTGAGTGCTCCCCCTAGTAGTTAGAAGTGCTCATCCTAGTAGGTAGGAGAGCTGCCCCCAGTAGGTAGAAGTGCTTGTCCTAATAGGTAGGTGTGCTCGCCCTAGGCTGGAGAACTGGGAATGCCATGTGGGATACCAAGGAACCATCTACCAACAATGAGTAGATGGATCCCCTAAGAACTTCCAGCTGCAGAATTCCACCAGGAAGGGGGACCAGTGGAGAAACAGTCTCAGCAGGAAGAGGTCTGCTTAGGAATCTTCCCCTAAAATTGTCCCTGGCTGTTTTTGCTCAGGTCCCATATTCTTGTTTTTGAACTCTACTATGCTACTGTGTATAAAGCAACCACCTTTTATTTTTATTTTTTATTACTTTTTAATTAAAATCATAACTATACGTTTATGGGGTACAATGTGATGATTTGATATACAATGTGGAATGCCTAAATCAAACTGATTAACACAGCCATCACCTCACTTATTTGTTTTTTGTGGTAAGACATTTAAAATTTATTCTTATTTATTTTGAAATATACCCTTGCATTGTGCCTATTAGATGAGATCCCACCAAATGCCCTCCCTCCTCCCACCAATTGCCCTCCCCCTTCCCCTCCCTCTTCCTTCTCACCCCTTCCTCTTGCTAGATTATATTTGTGTTTTATCATTCATATGAGTGTGTAGGTGTTTATATATTGGTTTTATAATAGTATTGAGTACTTTGGATACTTCCCCCCCATTCTTGAGATACTTTACTAAGAAGAATGTGTTCCCACTCCATCCAGGTAAACGTAAAAGATGTAAAGTCTCCATCTTTTTGATGGCTGAATAGTATTCCATGGTATACATATTGCACAAGTTAATCCTTTCATGGGTTGATGGGCACTTGGATTGCTTCCACGACTTGAAAATTATGAACTGAGCTGAAATAAACTTCTCTGAAGATGACAGATGAATGGCCAAAAAAATACATGAAGAAATTCAACCACCTTTTAGAGAAAGCAGGGCTGTAGGAGTGCTCTCCCAGGTAGCATCTCTCCTGTCTCAGACTCTCCATTCAGACAAGGGCAGAATCAGAACAGAAAGGGGCTGTCAAGGGGGTTCAGTTTCACTCCACCCACTCCTCGACCCCCCACAGTCCAAGCTCCCACCTCCTGCTTGCTGCCTCCCCCACCTGCTGATTTCTCCTCTCAGCCCATCCACTGTTCTCCATGCCACAGCCAGAGGAACTGCTTTGCTTTTAAGATTTTGATTGATTGGCTCGGCGCCTGTGGCTCAACGGGCTGAGGCGCCAGCCATGGACACCTGAGCTGGCAGGTTCGAATCCAGCCCGGCCCCACCAAACAACAATGACGGCTGCAACCAAAAAATGGCCGGATGTTGTGGCGGGCGCCTGTAGTCCCAGCTACTTGGGAGGCAGAGGCAGGAGACTCACTTGAGCCCAGGAATTGGAGGTTGCTGTGAGCTGTGATGCCACAGCACTCTGTCCAGGGTGACAACTTGAGGCTCTGTCTCAAAAA